>VSDK01014749.1:186508-203063 GCA_009767595.1 Symbiodinium kawagutii
TACGTACGTACGTACGTACGTACGTACATACATACACACACACATACATACATATATATATATATATTTGTATGTGTGTGTGCTTGTGACATGTAAACCGCACATATACACACATACATTCTGATGTAAAGGTAAATAAATCACACACACATGAACATATGTATATGCATTTGGTTGTTTATCATATATGTCATTGTTGAAAATTGATAGTATTTTTCCCGTGGCGTAGGGCCTTTAGGGGATACCACTACTGATAGCTCCATGCATGTCATGCTGTTGAGACTGGGGTCGATGGATTGAGGCCTGAGGCCCCACCAACTTTGAGCCTCAGGGAACTTCCATCGATGAGCTGAAATCGGTAGTCTTCATGGACAAACGGCAGAGCGCGGTCAATGTGCCACTTGACAACCAAAATCCGAAGGGGAGGTCATGATTCGTCACGATGTGGTTCTTGAGGACAACGACTCCAAGCAGATCACGGGCATGGTAACTTGAAGATACAGCTTTTTACTTTCGTATCAGATCTCCTTACGGGGGGTGGCAAGCTATGATACAAATTGTAGTCGTAGATCATGCGGCAGAGAAGGATCAAAGATAGTGCTGCTATCCAAAATTATTCCATGGCTTTGTCTATGAAAGATCTTTCACCTTCATTCTATTTCCATGGTCGCTTTCAGATTCTTCACCTGCGCGACTCAGGAAGCAGCTGGCGATGCGTGTGACGCGCTTGCACGAGACCAAGCCCTTTGCCAACGTGGTGCTGCCTTTGTGCCACCCGGCTACTGTGACCTTGTGCAACCCCGGATGCTGAGTAACTCAGACAATAGACAGATGGATGGATAGACAAGTTAGGATAAGATAAGATACGATAGATTGTTTGTTTGGTAGTAAAGCTAGGCAGACAGATTCGTTTGGATGAGATTACATCATATAGATTAGACAAGGACAAATCTATAGAGATCTTTTTTTGGATGTCACCTCTGGCTGGGAGTGCGCATGGTTGGGCCAGGTCCAGCTGTAGGGAATTTCTAGGGCCCACTGTCCGCTCCACTTCTGCCCAGGTGAGGATGTGACCTACGACAGGGACATCAGAAACATCATCAGGCGCAAGAACTCGTGACTTCACCTTTTTGTTCACTTTATTATGTTGACCTTATGTTCACCTTATGTTGGCCCTATTTTCAACTTATGGTCCCTGTTCATCCCCTAGCACCCCATTGCATACTATTGCATGCCATGATGTTTTCGCCAGCTTGGATCTAGAGTCGCTGTTCAGGTCGATCACGGGTGGGTGATGGGGATGGGCTTGATGCCTTGTGGTCAAGAAAGCGAGCCTTAACTGATCCGCCCTGGGCTGCTTCTCCCACTTTCAATCACGGTCCATTTGACCCTTTTGTGTCTTGAATATTCTCGTGTCTTAAATATTCTTTAATCACGGTCATCATTTGTCATTGATCATCGCCATATATCTCCATCATCATCGTCATCAGCGTCACAGTCATGGTGTTCCTGTCATGGTCACCGTCTTTGTCACGGTCACCATCTTTGTCATCGTCATCAGCAGCAACTCAACATCAGCATCGACATCGATTAATATGGCAGTGGGTCAAAACCCCGTACCCCTGGTTCCCCACCATTAACCATAGTGTTCCCTCTTATTGTTGATGGAAATCCACCATTAGTTGGGTGATTAATATTGACCCATACCCATATCATTCTTGTTGCGGAGCCTGATCACTATCACACCAGCGTTCTTCTGTTTGTTTGAACTGCATGGCCTTCTCAATGGCCCCTATTTCTACCTCCCCTGCGTTGTTACCTTGCGTCTTTGCCAAGCGAGCTTTGTTTCCCTCCCCCTTGCCTCACGCGCAAAGCCAAGGGGGCGGTGCTAGTTTCTTGTGATTCTTGGCTGCCATGCCGGATGCCCATTGGAAAACACCCACCACAGCAAACTAGGCCAAACTCCGCAGCAGCATTTGCTTGGCAGGGCTTTGGCGGAAATCCAGCCTCGGATAAAGGGACGTATACAAGAGCAGTGCAATGAATGGTTCCTCGACCAAGAGTTGCAACTGGCGGATTGGAAAGGAAGAGCCGTGGTTCCCATGGGTTGGGCGTCTTGAATCTTAAACTAGAGATCATTATATACTTGTTGATATTCGTTGTATGTCTGAAGATCCCCATGTCGAATGCGCCAGATGCACTTACAAGATCTCACAATGTGTTTCAAGATTGAAGTCCCTTGCGCAAAGAGCCGAGATGCAGAAGAGTGAAAGTGATGTTCTTGCCACTGCTGCTAGCTACATTCACAGAGTGCCACGAAGAGAGGAGAGAGGGAGAGAGGAGGGGGAGAGAGGGACGTAGACTAAAATCGTTCCAAAACATTGATTTTGTGGGTGGGGTCGTTCTTGGCTTGTTCCAGTATCATTCGTCACGATCCATGTCCTATAGAAATCCGGCATTGCAAATGCAAGGTTCCAATTCGTGGATTTGCGAAGGGGGCTGGAATCCTGCTCCTCGCCGTGATTCAGTGATGTCCAAGCTCAAACATGACACGGTCCCAGCTGAACATAGCCTACCTACATAGCCTTCAAAATTGGACAGTTCTGCGCTACAGAACTGTTTGATACTTTTTGAGTCTTGAGCCAAAAAAAGGCGATCGTGCAGCCACTGGTTGTATTGGTGAAGGCTGTTCGGCGGTGAACATTTACTCTCGAGGTGGGCCCCAGGTGAAACAAGCATCCGCTCTGGCCCAACCGGCAGCTGTCAACCCACGGAATGGACCCAGGCTTTCTGTGTGTCATGGAATGGGGCAACGTAACCATGGAACTCTTCGATCGTTTCGGGCGCTACATTGGTGGCAGCAACGGAAGAGGAATGGAGGCGTGCCTATCAATCGATTGGGTGAACCATCGCTGGGGGATGGTGACCACTTGATGTATTAAGCCGTGATCAACCATCAATCCTCATCAATCATCATCAATCAGCATCAATTATCAACCACCACCACCATCATCATCATCATCATCATCATCATCATCATCATCATCATCATCATCATCATCATCATCATCATCGACTGTGAGCCATCATGATATCTAACCATCCATAGCGATCATCAGCAATCATCACCGATCACCAGGCATTGATCATCATGAAGGCTCCATCACCAGTGGCTTGCAGGTCTTTGAGGAGCGTGTGCAGCAGCTGAAAGATTTTGTGGAGGAGCATGGCCAGCTGCCCAAGGGCCGGCGCAAACATTGCCATCAGGCCTCCTGGGGCTTGATGGGTGGGTCCTTGGGCCTTAGTAAGCCTTTCTGGGGGAGGTGGGTGGGGTTCTAGGTAGAATCCTTTGGAATTCTCATGGTCATGGGATGTCATGGGCTTGACCACTTGACCAACTATGGCACAACTTGTGTAGCGAAAAGATGCAAAAAGACTCTGTGGTGAAGGCGAGTGTTGCAGCGAGGGTATCCATGCTGTTGGGAGCAGTGCTCACCTCCGGGAGTAGGCGCTTCATGTTGGTGTGTTGCACCTTCAAGGGCCGCAAAAAACACGCGAGGGATGCTGGATCAAAACGACATCGATGTTGGAAGCTGCAACTTGGGGACCTGTCCGTGGCCTTTGGTCCAGGATGAAGAAATGCTGGCCCGCGCGGTGCTCAGGACATGGGAATGGTCCGTCCTGAAGTTGGGTCAGTCACCAGCCATTAACATATCCATTCATATGTGGTTTGGAACGGTATGGGTCTCCCATCCTCCGCTTCCCTGCCCAAAACTTGTGACCTGATCGCAGAAGTTGAATCATAGCAGAGTCTTACTGCTTCGATGGTCTATGATCAGCATGGAGTGTGATCAAACTGCACAGCGCACTGTGGGTGGTTTGCTTGGACTGGCCTGAGGTTACCTCATGTACATCCGGAAGAAGTTCATGTCAAATGCGCCGCGTCAACAAGGGCGAAGAAAACTGTTGGGAAGCTACCAAGGATCTGTTAAACACGGATGATGGCGCCAGGTGTTACACATTCCAACCAGAGCAACCTTTGGCCGTGAGAAAGCAGGCCCTCATATTAGGTTACAGGTCTGTCCACAGCATCAGCCTCTAACAAGTCCCGCTGCTCGTGCATAAAAGGACTTCATATTTGTCCTTAAATCCTTTCATGAGAAAGACAACTCATTTCAGCATCATTGACTATCAACCACCATCATTATGAACTACAATCGCCGTTTGTCATCGTTCATTATGCATGAATCAAACATGAAGTAGCCATCATTAGATCATCCATTAACCATTAATCACCATCATTGACACTCCACTGGTTACCTCATGCCATGCTTCACAGGAAAAACCGCCAAGGCTTTGAGCGATGCCCATATCACGCAGCTACGGGAGATCCCACAGATGGCGATACTCATGGAGAGCTGGGATGGTGAGGCTGGGTGAGCTGCTTTAAATGCTCGGAAGAATGGTGGGTGATGGATGGTGTGTGGCCTGTGTGACACAAGGTTTGCCAATAGTAAGGTAACAGTATGATGATTATACAATGTTATACACCAGTATACGCCATGCGCAACTGCTTGCTATTAAACCTGGTGGATGATAGCTTCTACTCTTTCTGAACGCTGCCAGTAGTTGAAAAGGGTGCTTGATGATGGTTGCAGGAATGATGGTTTATTGGTGTTGGTAAAATGACTGGTAGAGAATACATGATGATAATGCTTGATGACAGTTAAGAGCCAATGACAGTCAATCATAGTTGATAATGGTTGATGGAAGGTAATGGCGGCCAGTGAGAGTGAATTAGAGGGGTTGATAACCTTAGCAACCACAAGCGGGGGATGTTCATTAACGTCACGCCCGAGCAAAGTGATTCCCCATCAAAAATCCTTGTTATAGCATGGTTGGAGCATACTGATATACCGCTGGAAATGGACTTGTCATGTATATATACATATGTACTAGTACAGATATATACATGATTATACATTAGTTAACTCATTCATTTATTGATGAATCTATTTATTCATTTGTTCATTTATTGACTTGTCCATTCATCTATGATTTATGTATATAGATATAACTTACAGCTATATCTCTCGGGAGTTGAAATCAACCAGAGCGGGAGGAAAGCAGGTCATGGTGGCACAGTTTGAGGTGCCAGATCGCAGAGACACCTTTGCTGAGAGGTGCATGATGCTGAGAAAATGGGAGGCCAGCCGCCGGCGGTGCTCCTCTCATGGGGTTGGGCATGGTTGGGACATGGGACTAGGACTGAACAGCACAACTTGTGGCACCCGGACGTGTTTGTCGAGTCACTTAGAACACATGGAAACCACGTTTTGCTGGACTGTCTGGCCTCTGAAATCACCCAAAGACCGATGGCCTTGTGAAACTGCTGTGCTGAGCAAGGCGATCCACCACCGGCTGCCAATGCGACGGGACGGCAGTCAAGAGGAGAAGTACCTGGTTCACGTGATGCACGAGGCGGGGTTGACAGTCTAGCTGCAGGGGATGCTATCAGGTGAGGGGTCTATGATGGCGCAATGTCTCATCACCAGCCGGCCATTAGGCGATTACCCGAACGTTTTAGCATGGCTTGTTCAGCGCCTTTTTGGTGTTTAGCATGCTACTTGGTGTGGAGCGGATTGTCATCATGGGACATTTGGCCCCGGGTCATCATGGCAGAGGGGGCATCACTCTTTGGGTCGCAAAGCCTGGTAGAGCACTGCGCGCTGTGTTGCTTTTATCCTTCTCCTCCTGCACGAAATAAGGATAACACTAGCTTGCTCAACAAGTGGCCCAACATAGGCCAACAAAGCCCAACACATACTGCAGCATAGATCATTTTCAAAGTAGACCACACTCAAAACATGCCACCTTTGCCAAACAAATGCAGTATTTCAACAACGACCATTCTCAGCAAGTGGTCCAAAATAAACCAACATGACCTAACAAGAGCATCATTTCAGATCATTCTCACCCAGTGGTCCCGTGGTCCCGTGGTTGCTGGCTGGTTGCCCAGTGGGCCGCCATGACAGTCGTTGGATCAGACCCACTGCTGCGAGTTGTTGCGTGGAGGTGGGCCGCAAGTTCCGCGGAAATCAGTTGACGGAGCAGCAGGTCCAGGACGGCGCCAGCTGTGCCTGGTGACCTTCGCCCCCGGTGATGATGATGATGATGATGATGATGATGATGATGATGATGATGATGATGATGTTCAAGAGAGTCTCAACCATGTGGTGGTTTCTTTAAAACACTTTGGCTTATTCCTTTAGATTTGACCATCAAAAACCAGGGTGGTTTCTCAAAAATGAGGGACCCCCAAGAATGGTTGGTTTAGTACTGTAAATGGTCCATATGGGATGATTGGGGAATATCCCTATTGTAAGAAACGCCCATATGAACCGTAATTTGCAGTGATTGTTGTCCCTGATGTTTTGGTTTTTTAGTAGTAATCGCAGTTTGCATCAGTTTGCCAGTTTGCTCATTCATGATTTGGCCCGGATTAGTTGTTATTGGCCAAGCGTGATGAATTACAGTATTTTACAGTAGATAATGCATAGGAACCATGATGATCAATGATCAATACTGGTCTTAGTTTTGCCACATATTGTCGCTTAATGTGCTTCTTACTTTGCTAACCCTCATTGCTTTCCATCAGGAACCCTCAGCAAGCATGATATACTAGCTAGCATTTGCCAATCTCTCAAAGATCTCATTTTCCGGCACTATCAAACTATGCTGACTGTTCTAAGGCAATCAACAATGGTTCCTTAAGCATTTGCATGATCATGTGCATGCCATGAATCATTTGTACACATATAAAATCTTTCAGCCCTTTTCCCATCCTTTGTCATCAACATCCTGTCAACGATCCTCATTATGAACCGCACTAAAACCATCCAAAACCATCATCACCAACATGAAGCGTCTCCACTCACCATGACTGCATCAGCGTTCACTCAACGGCCACCATCCAAAAACTGCGGGTCTCAGAACGATTTGTAATGTTTGTATCCCCAAGTCATGGCTATTCGCCAGCGACTGTAGATCCCCAAGAGCAGGATCAGTAGGCAAAAAGGACCTGGGGGTTGGAGGGAGGAGCTGTTGCCAGGACTTAGCTGAAATCCCGGGGATGACCCAAAAGATGGAGAAGTGGAAGCGGCTGACTATGAAGGCAGGGTATGCGCCAAGGGGGTGGCCACTCAGTACCTGGTGAAAGTCTTGGTTGGTTTGTTGGTTGGTTGGTTCGTTGCTGGTGGGTATTGTATACAGTGTGGATCTCACATTCTGCAGATTTACTCGAGTGAAAGGAAGGAAGGAGCTATGATTATTGCGGCATTTTGCAGTCCATAATGATGCAACCCCCCATGCAATATGTTTTTTCAGCGCTGTTTGCCTGGAGCGTGAGCGTTGCAACCGCAAGGCGGTTTCGTTGTAGTTATGCGAGCATGTTTGCCTATGTGGATGTGTGAAATGTAGTGCGTTGCAATCTAAGCAACTCATGTAACCAACTCATGTGATGTAGCGTAATGCACTGTACCTTGGAACGAGGGCAAGAGCGGTTACAGCATCGGCGGAAAGTAGTGCATATCTGTGCAAAAGGATGCAGAAGGGATCATCAACAGCAGGGTTGGCACCATGCATAGGTATTTGCAGATCCCACGCAGACTTCGGGATAGCATCCATTTATTTTTGCATCGGAGTGGCTCAGGTTGCGCTGACTTGGTCTGAAGGCTGTCACGCCTTGAAGGAGTGGTTCAAAAACCACGAGAATCGAGGCTTCGTCTGAGGTGGTGGCATGCGGTTGCAGCATGTGGGGCAGTTGCGTTTATGATCCTGGAAGGCTTCCACTGGATGATGCTAAATATATTCAGATAGTTGGAACATCATTTGATGGTCACTTCCCGTGGCTACGTTTCATATGGTTGTAACATCCGCCGCGGGAGTCGATCCTGACAACCTACAAAAGCGACCCAGCAGGTTTGGTCTCCGAAACTTGCAGCTTTAGACGGTCGATACCTTGATGGTGACACAGAGCGTCCTTCAATGAAGTGCGCGCTGAGGAAAGCCACGCAGGGAAGGCGATCGCGATGAACATTCGCTTTGGAATTGGTTGAGCTCAGTCAGGAGGGGAACCCTGTGACTGCTGCTATGCTCTGCATGTGGCTGCTGATTGTTTCCACACATTTCTTGCACTGAAGGAAGCGCTTTAAGAAGGGCGACCTCAGCGAGGAAGAGATTAGACAACTGGAAGAGATTCCCAACATGATGTTGGAGATGCTGTGGTGTCTCGGCCACGAGGTTGGATCATGATTTTAGCTTGAGAGTTCAATCAAGGTTGATTAAACTGATTGGAAATCACCGTGAATATTGTGAAGCTTGCCAGGGTTTGCAGTTGCAAGCCACTGTTCTTGAGCGTATGTACATGTCAACGTTGTCAAACATCGGCATTCATGCATAGAAATGGCCAGTGGCACATACCTTTGATTTTTCCTAAAAGCTATCCGTTTGAACCGCCGAAAGTAATATGTCTTGGAGAGGGAGAATATGAGACATATGAATCCATCAATGCGCTAAAATGCAGTCATTTTTATCGGATGTGCGTCACTACCGACAGGCCTTGAAGTATTTGCAAATTTGTGGTATGTAGCACACACATATTTGTATATAATCATTCATGTGGGGTTATTTGGTTTGCTTTTTGTTTTCCGTAGTTTTGGACTTAGGTCGGGGAGTGAGATAGTTAGATATACATATATATATATATATATATAGAACTCCAGATCAGTCAGGCAGCAAGTTTGTTCGGCCCAGCAGGACCATCAAGCAAAGTCAGATCCTTTTGACATACTTGGTCATACTGAGTCACACTTGTAGATTTCACTTGCTCAGGAGCTGTAATGGAAAGGTGTGCTAGTCAATTGGCTTGGAAGGATCTAATGTTGGCACATTGGCCAATCACTTCTCAGGCTCAAGAGCGTTGTAGCACTCCGGAAGGGTATCCTTGCCCCATCAGTGGGACACCTCTCCGCAACAAGGTGGGAAGCAAGATCGGGCCCAGAGCAACGATGGCAGCAACATGCGGAGGAGACTTTGGACCATCGGAGACCATCGGACGGGCTTGGAAGATTCTCGTGGAGTTTGGTCTTAGGGTTTCTTTCTTTTCTCCCACTTGATTTTGGATTGAGTTGGAAGCATCTCTCAGTGTACATTGAGATCATGGAGCTACACTATACGCACTAGTGATACAGTAACTAGTGTATATCACTGTACTTGACTATGATGGTAGCTCTCTTGCACATGATTTCATATCAGCAATCTTGGAACTATCCGTGTTGATCTACAGTATAGGGTCCAAAGCCTTGAACTGTACTTGGGCAGGTTTGTGACTCCAGCTTCAGCCCCCGCTGGAGAACCATGTTGGAAACAGCTGTTCAATCGCAGGAGCTGCGTAGCTGGTTGCAGACGAAGGGCTTTCCGCAGGAGGCTGGGAACAGAAAAGGGAAGGAGTGGAAATGGGGTTATGTTTACTTGTGGTTGATAGTTTATTGATTAATGGTTAGTTGATGGTTATAGGTTAATTTGGATCAAATCATTACCAGTCTAAGTTCTCTTCTAGGAATGTCAAGACTTGTCTTGTTCTTGTCAGCTTTTGCATTTTCCAACTGCATCAAATCAAATCGCGCTTTTCCAGCTTTGAAAACAGTGTGGTCATTCAACTGGTATATGTAGGATTTTTTGCAACGGCAGTTTCCAATGTTTATTTGAATGGCTTGACTGTGAGTCAGGACCTGGACTGTGACTGATACAAAACAAGTGCCTTGAATGGCCCAAAGTTGAGGCACCAGATGTTTCTGTCGAAGAGCTTCGCTTGGCTTTGTGGCTCCGTGTGGCTCTTTCGAAGCACAAGAACTTTGGCGTCCGTGGGGTCACCAGGGTCAGTGCTGACTGGGATGCATGGGTGGACTGAATTGAAAGCTGCGATCACATTTGAATAAAGAGGGTGACAAGGGGTGCTAGTATCAACCAAATCGAATCACATATCCATCGTTTTGGCAATCCTAGGACGCATTGGCACCCACACGCGACATCACCCAGCTGAATGAATCGACCCATCCTGTCGATGGCTTGTCCGAGATGCATTGTGCGAGGAAGGGAACTTTGTCGCCAAAAATGCGGGAAACCTTATCATCTGTCCCACAACTTCGCGATCCGATGGAAGCAGCGAGCCGGCCAAAGGTTCCCAAACCGCTGCTTGGCCCAAACTTAGACTCCAGACCACATCACGTGGAAGCGGTGGCCTCAGCAACTGAGGCTATTAAAATCAGCTTGGGATATAGATTCTCTTTTTTGGAAAACCGTCAAGTGGCATCAAGTGGGTGGTCCAATTTGCTGCAGTCTGAATGACGGGTTGAGCTTCCCAGAGAAGCCCAGAGGACCATGTCCACCTGCTGTTAGGAGTGTGGTCTGGCGACATCGCTACATGGAACTCCAAGAATGGCAGGCAGTTCACGAAGACTTGCCCAAAGCGTCTGGCGGAGTACGTGCCAAAATTCTAGCAGACTGGCTGGCCAAGAACAAGCAACTGTACAAGAAGGGAAAGCTTAGTCGCCTGATGCAATGATGCAGAATCCATAGCTGCAAGTCAGTAGCCACCATGATTTCTGGATCCATGGTTCTCCGTGGCTACCTGTGAATGATTTCCATGAAATTGTCTGAGGTCAGAGCCAAATCAACGATCTTTGGAAGATCCCTGGTGTTTTTCAGAGGCCACTGGGATGCAAGGGGAAGCAAAGGGTAGTCATGGCGCTTGGTCATGTAGCAAATGTTGTACTGAATTTGGTGTGCCATAGCGTGGTGCCTGAAAAGGCTGTTTACGACAAACCCAAGTGACAAGTGGTTCAAACTTTTGGCAATGGAGTTGCATTGAGTTCCTAATTTTAGGTCAGGTGGACTAGTAGGGGTCGTGATTTCAGTCCGACAAGATGCCGAGGCTAAATCCAATCAGGCCACTTGCAGCCTTTGAAGACAGCATCACCCGCAACCCGGCTGACGTTTTTTTTGTATTTCTTTGCCTCCCAGCATTCGCATCACAGCACGGTCGTGCACGATTGGGAATTTCTTTGCAAGAACTCAATCACAGTTTTCATGGCAACACCGTGGTCAACTCAGCATTTCACAGACCATGGTGTTGGCCAAGGAATTCAGCTCTGGATACGCCAGCATGGTAGCTTGCCGCAGTCAGCCGGTCCAAGGAGCAAGGACGGAGAGTTCCCTGGGAAGTGTCGTGGTGACTGCAGTGCGAGTAGTTTTCATGAGCCCAGCTGTTTCTGAACGCATCATGTATGTCTATTTGCTCCGCAGTGCTGCCGCGGCATTCGAATCTGTCGGACAAATGTTGGCTCTTGTTGCCAGGATCGATACCAGCAGTATTTGAGCAACTGGTTGGTGCGTGCCATGAACAGGCTGGTCAACATGCTAATCGCAACCTTGTCCCATGCATCACACATCCAAATGTGTTCCATCCAGTGGAGGAGTCAAAATCTGTCAAAATCCATGTCGGTCTTAGTTGTAATCTTAGTTGGTGGTTGGAACATCGTCATCCGGGTGTAGACCACCGGGCCTGTCCGGAATTGTCATAGTTATAAATGAGCCCTTTGGATCCCTTTTGCATTCTTCGGCATTAAGCCTGTCATATTCTCATAATATTACAGAAGTATTTTTGGGCAATTCCTGTCGGGCGCCCTACTGTAGCTCACTCTGCAAGCTGACGAAGCAAAAGTATCAGCACTGCCTCCGTTGTTTTACCTGACAGGCACTTGGATGGGAAGTTGTCCCCAGAGGAATCCACTGCCTTGCAGCAGCTCGATGGGGTTGTTGATCGGCTGGAGGACACTGGGACCAGATGTAGAGGAGTCTTACTGCAAAGGACTCTTATCTTCACTACGCATTCTGTGTGAGTTGAAATGTGTTTGGATATGTATGTATAAATACGCATGTTTGAATACTTGGCCTCCTGCGTCTCCCTCTCAGAAGATAAGTTGTATGGACAGTTTGCCCCACTGATTTGCAAGTGCAAACTTGGGCAGCAATCTTGTGCTGGAAACGATCAAGACTCCATGCCACAGCAGGATCTCAAATTACGTCGATCTTCCTGGGAACTACACTTTGACCGACTGCGCCAGTGGCTCATAGACCATGATGCAGACCTTCTAGAGAGATGGCAGCTTGCTTCCAATTCCCTTCCTTGTTGCGCAAATTCCCCATTAGAGAACCTGTATGCAGAGACGAATGGAAACCTTTGTGGCTAAAGGGCAACCAGCTTTCCTTTCTTCCAATCATGTGCTGCCCTAGAATTAGCTTCCCATGCCGATGAAAATCAAAAATTGGCTCAGTGGAGCCGGGCAGGCATTCCATATAATCAATGGTGTCATGGTCTCTCACAAATTCAGAATCCCGTTCCCAAATTTCCGATGCAAATTTGCGTGAAATGACCACATGTTTGGGAGTCGATGTGCCTAGTCAAGAAACCCTGGCGGGAGTTTGTCCACAAATTGTTTGCCCCCAAAGTGTCCTTTGCCAACAACAAGTGATGATTCTTAGATGCCAACTGAGGGTGCCCAATTTGTGGACAGCCCCATTTGTGACTGCAGAAGTTACTTTTCCTCTCTCCTACTCTTAGGAAGGAATTCGCAGAGGAGGAGTGGGGCAGGGTAATGATGCTGCTGGCAGGGAGTCGAAAACACACAATTTTCCCAAATACATATTAGAATGGCACCAATGCTCGGTTGTAAGATGTGATGGTTTAGCAACTCAGATTTGGTGCCTTGGCATCCATTTCTGGAGTAATTAGTGCACAGGTGTTCCAGACGAAGCACGCTTTTTAGATCACTTTAGTATCTTTGGGGCATGTTCCGTCAGTCAAAAGAAACAGTGGCAGTAGCAACAACCACAGCAACAACAACGCAAGAGGAACAACTCACGGCTGTTTTGGCATCAGCTTGGCAGTGAACCAGGGATCAAGTGAAAAAGCGATCTACCAAAAGCGCGTGGTGCTTCTTGTGAGGACTCAGAGTTGGCCAGTTGGGTAAAGACTCAACGGAAGAAGTTCCTTCGCAGACCATGTGAATTGAAAGAAGAACAAATTGAGATGCTGAAGGCTCCTAGTCAGGAATGCAGAAAGTGGTGCTGCTAAAAGGGTCCATGGCAAAAGGGTTGGATGTCTTGAATGGAGCCTTTGAAGCGTTGCTGTCAGATGAATAAGCCCAAGCTTTGCTTTTTCAATATGTTTTTGAGCCGTTCAGTCCGGTATCATTCAGGGGCGCAGTGTATGCACTGGAGTTGGAAGTATCATTTTATTTTAAGTGAACGGAAGAAAGCCTAATTCAGATTGGGATGGGACTTGAACCTTTCTGTTGCATTGCATCGCCGCTTTGAGGCCCTCCCTGGTTTTCAGACGTCTCTGGAGAAATGGAATCATTTGAAAGAGTTTCTGGTGCTGCAGAGAGAACGTTTTCCGCTACAGTTTTGAAAGGGACTAATCGGTGCTAGCTGCTACGGTGCTCTCTTGTTTTTTTCTCCGTTGGAAATCAATGTAATTAGGAAATATGGGCAATCTGTACATGCAAAAGCAAAGTCATACGAGCCACGGATAGATCCAGCACAAGCAAAGGGCGTTTGGATTTGGAAGCAAGTGAAACGTTGAAAGCAGTAGGCATACATGGGAATGCCCAAAAGTACAAAGTATGCCACAGATTTGGTGACCACCATGATGTGCAGATGGGCCGACGTCGCCAAGAAAGGTTCTACCTGTTTCAGCAGCGCTGCGAGCTTGTGCAGTGTTGGGCGGATGAACATGACGGACAACTTCCCAGTGAATCCGACATAGGCGAGCTGGTCTCTGCCGAGGGTGCCGTTGATCCTTCCGGGCTTTTCGCTGATGACCAAAACGAATGGCACACGAACCTGCTGAGCTGGGTAAACCACACCGTTGAACTGATCACTTCGAGAAGTTGCACTCCGTCCCAGCGAACAACTTTGAGAAAACACGCTTCTTTTGCGCAGTTGATGCCAAAATCATACGGAAGAGAAGATGATCTCCCTCGTTGGTGGCGGCGTTTTCGTCAGCTCAAGAGATGGATCTCAGCGTCTGAAAGGGTTCCTGGTCGCTACACCAAGTCATTGATGGAACGCAAACTCGGATGGTGGTTGGCAGGCGTGCGCCAATCATATTTTGACGGGGCTTTGGACCAGGATCGCTTGTCCCATCTGTGGATGATTCCACCCGTGGCGGCATATTTCACTAAGCATTTGCAACCTGCTGGTGCTGTTTTGTCTTGGGATGATCGGTTTTCCTCCTTGCAGGCGTGGCTGATGACACAGAGCGGGCGGTTGCCCAAGTCGGGCAAATGCAGCAACCCAGATGAACGACAACTGGCAGTTTGGCTTCAAAACTCCTGCGTCAAAGCACGGAAAGACGAACTCCATCCTGAACGTATGGCAAAACTGAAGGAAGTTCCAGGTTTGCGGGCCCGGCTCATTGCTGAATCGCCTCGGCTGCTGGTGGTATGGCAACGCCATTATGACTCTCTGGTGACATGGTTACGAGAACATGGCGGCAGACTTCCACGCGGAAGCAGTGGCAACGCGACAGAAAGGCTCTTGGCATTTTGGTTACACAATAATTTGTCAAAGGCAAAGGATGGAGACTTGACCACCGAGAAACAAGAACATTTACAACAAGCCCTTGGCGTTTACAATATAGACTGGGGCCGCGAAACCGGTGACGGGAGACAGTTGCAAGAATGGGTTAGTGCCCATTTGTACCAGAAGTACGTGTATACTTTGACTGCTCCAACATCAGGTTGGCGCGATGTGCACGAAGTCGTTCAGTGGGATACAAGTTTCAAGAGGTTTGAGGCATGGTGTGAGAGTCATGGAAGGCTGCCAAAGCGGAATGGGGCCAATGAGGCTGAGAGGAGTTTGGCAAACTGGTTGAGCAAGAACTGTCAACGAGCAAAGGCAGGCAAGCTGGACCAAGGACGCTTTGCCAAACTCAGGACTGTGTCGGGTGTCTCAGACAGGCTCACGACACGATCCCAAAGACGTATGCAAAGATACAAGGCACTGGAGCAATGGCGCTCAGAGAATGGAGGCGCGCTGCCAGTCAGCAACAGCAGAGCTTCCAAAGAGAGGGAGTTGGGGGTTTGGTTGCGCAACCGGGTCCACCTGGCCCGACAGGGCAAACTGCCACCTGACGAACTTCAAAGGCTTCAAGCGATTGCCCCTCTTGCTGAAAGGGTAGATGCTACGTAGTAACATAGGGCAAGCCTTCTAAGAGATCTTGAAACTCCAAAATGCTTTGCAGAGACTGAAGATGCCAAGGACATCCCAGGGCGCCAGATGATGCGATCAATGTGAAGCCATCATAGGGTCCAAGATGACGGATGCCATGATCCAGCTGCAGTCGTTCGCCTGGAACCACCAGGAAACTGAGCCGATCCTCACCCGCCGTGGGCAACCTGACACGCAGGTCGAGCACAACCAGGAACAAGACCTGCAAGGTTCAACTGGCGGCATGCTCACTCAGGTTTAGCGAGGCTATTTGATTATTTGATGGCAAGACGGAGATTCCCAGATAGAATTGCAATGTGTAGTGTACGGCATGTACTGTATACCTTCCCTTTTTTATTGCGTGAAGCCGAAAAAAAGAATCAAAGAAGATACATATAGTATCATATAGTCACCTATGGAATCAAATAAGTGAACGTTGTTAAGTATATTCTGGAGGTGAATATGATTGTGATCAATTCAGGCCAGACAAGCGAGAAATGAATAGAAATAGTAAATAAAAAATATTTCGATATAAATTATACGTATGTTCCAGGTTCTGGGTCCCCCCCTCCCCCCACCCCTGGTCATCGTACCTGGTATATACTACCCCCCCTCTTCCTGTGGTGTTGTGTGGTTGTGGTTCATTGGCCCCCTCGCTCCCCTGTGGTGTGGTGGTGGGGTTGGGGAGTGGGTGTTTTTTAAGTAGTAGAAAGGTAGATAGCCTAAAAGTACTGTACAGATATGTGGATAGTATGTAGGTAGTATATAAGTAGCAAATCGGTAGTGTGTGTAGGTAGCAAAGAGACAGTAAATAGGTGGCATATAGGTAGTATATAAGTAGTATATATGTAGCACATAGGTAGTGTAAAGGAAGTAGATAGGTACTATATGGTAGTAAACAGGTGACATATAGTTAATATAAAGGTAGTATCTAGGTAGTAAATAGGTGGCATATAGGTAGTAGAAAGGAAGGATATAGCTAGTAAAATGTAGTAAATAGGTAGTAAATAGGTAATAAATAAAAAATATTTAGAAAATATAAAGGTAATATTAAAAAAATATACAAATAATATAAAAATAATATATACATAATATAAAAATAATATATAAAAAATATTTAGGTAAAATATAATTAATATTTGATTAATTAATTTATATATATTATATATTAATATAAAATTTATAAGCATAATAAATATAAAAAATATATATTTTTTTTAAA
>VSDK01014765.1:13382-31697 GCA_009767595.1 Symbiodinium kawagutii
GTGCAAGAACCCTTTGCACCTTACAGAGGCTACAAGGCCCAGCAGCCGGTGGTTCCCAGTGGAGTTTTCTGAGGATTTTGTCCCATCAGCTGCTGTCATACAACGTGCGGGAGAGTGCCTGGAGCATGGAGCCTAGAGGACATCTCTCATCATCAGTTCGATTTGGTCATGAACTCATTGCTCCCCATCCCACCTTGAAACGATTATAGGAAGAACAATGATCAGTCAGTATAAGTCGTTGTCATCTCATTGTAACCACTCGCAAGTGCAGGTAGCAAGTGTCAACCCATCAGGACTATCATTCAGCTTTAGTTTCAGCAAGCATCCACTATTTACTTGAACTATTCAAGTCACTGAGTGTTTCCAACACATGGTTTGCCAACACCAGTACACCATTCAACCAGTTCACACCAACATCACCAACTCTCAGTCATTATTTCAAAATGAATATTTGTCAAACACAACGAACCTGATACTAACCAACCGACATTAGCCAATGGAAACTTTTGGCCAAAAGCCTTGTTTAATTCTTACACAATCATGTTTGCCAATTACCATTATCAACAGAACGCATGTTTTTTTTCAACTATGGTTTGATATCTCTAGAAACCATTATTAACCAACATCATGATTAAACGAATATCAGTTTTTAAACCAATATAACCCAGTAGTTCAGTCGTTAATGGATGTCATTGCCTAATACTCATTTTTGTTATTTACGTGGGTGTTTCTCAAAAGAGTTGTACCCAGTGTACCCCGGCATCATCCAACGACATATGGCAGTGGGTCAAAACCCTGTACCCTTGTTTCCCCTATCATTAGCCATTGTTTCCCTTACTATTGTTGGCTATTCTTCCCCATTATTGGTTGGTTAATATTCACCCATAGACATATAATTTATAGTATTGAATCATCCATTTTTTTGGGTACCTTTGCACCGTTTGTTCCTACCAGCTTTAGCTTCAGGCTGGCGAGACGATCTACGACCATGATATCGCCCTAGGCTTTCTGGCGCGTGGGGAGCGAGTTCCAACCGAGGGGGCTTAGCGGTTTGATGCAGGGGACGTTTGATGTTTGCCTTTAATTTTATCAATCACGGCTAGTCATACATCACGTACGATTGATGATTGATTGGCGACTAATCAAGGAAGGAACAAGTGATTAATGTACTGGTTCATGAATATAAGAACTATTCAAAATCAATTTAACCGTTTTTCTCATATTGAACATTATCAGCTGCCACAAGCACCGTAAGCATCATTGGCTTACTTGGTCAAAACCGAGGGTGACGAGCAACAGTGCTACATTATAACAATGAGACAATGATCCTAATGTGACTGTTAAGTCTCATGTTCTCCTGCTTATTGATGTGTGGAGGAACAATTTTTATCATTCCAGGGCTGGAGAATCAATCAGGTGTCAGAAAATTGTTGTGATTTTTTTTCAGGACTGATATTACTTTGAGTGTATACTTGTATACATTGATATAATATAAAAATATGTGTGTATATATATATATATATTTAAATATACGCATAAAGTATGTGTATCCCTCAACTCCAAAGTATGTCATGATGTACCTGTTGACCAATGTTTCTCAGTTTATTGATGTTTTCAAGGTTTGTGCCCCGAAAAAGTGCTTGGAAGTGCGAAACAACTACCAGTTCGAAGCAGTAAATGTAACCAGCTTGGGTTTGTGAACACCAGCCGGGCACCAACGGCACGGCGTCGGCTGGGAACTACACTGCGTAACAAAGAAGAAACTCCCAGCTGCCGGTCACGAGTGTATCACGGCTATTGTAATTGATCAGCTAGTGACTAAATTGAACTAATTGATTGTTAACTAGAGTAAAATCACTCTTGATTTTCAAACTGCAACTAATCACAGTTTCTGAAGAAATTGCGACTCGATTTTGTCCAGAACTGGGGATGATATCCAAAAGACAAATCATCCAAGGTGCACGCTTCGTAAGTTGGCAAATCAACTACTGGTAGCTGCGAGTTTCATCATGCAAATCCAGTTTCTTAATATGGATGTTTTTCAAGCCACAGGGGAACCCCAAGGCTATGGCTACAGCGTATCACTACAAATGCTTGATATAAAGGATGATAGGTGGGGTGTCCCCCAATGGCTTGAGAAAGACCTATATGAATCACTTAATCACCTTTTCGAATCCATGGAGGGGAGGGTTTGCCTTGTTGTTGGTTTTGCTTTTATCATTCTTGCTTATCTCAGAGCTGGTGATTGCTAATCATACACCTACATAAACCAACACATCCCACCAGATTTCACTTGCATTTCTCTGTTGTCCCCATTTCCGCTG
The DNA here is from genome assembly GCA_009767595.1 of Symbiodinium kawagutii. Classification (NCBI taxonomy): domain Eukaryota; class Dinophyceae; order Suessiales; family Symbiodiniaceae; genus Symbiodinium; species Symbiodinium kawagutii. The sequence continues at coordinate 15,707 of VSDK01014765.1, forward strand.
CTTGTTTTTGCCCCTTTACCAGCTTGGAGTAGTCAAATCACCAGCGGGCTAATGTGATTGTTTCCTGACCATCATTACTCCGCTGGGGATTTGACTACTATAGGCAGTAAACCATTGCTAACATTGCCACATGGTTCTACAATCATTATCACCATCATAGGCCGCCATGATTAACAATACACAGGATTCATAGGCCGCTCTGATCAGCCATGATGAATCACACATTTTGAGGATTCTGATCAGCCATGAATGATAAGTCCTGAGCATTCTTAGCCATCAATTTATTTGGATGCCCACAGTTATAGGGTTATCATTCGCTAAGGATTATGATTACCCTTTGAGTCACAATCCTTACTATAAATAGTTTAGAATGAATGATACTAATCTTTCGGGTGTTTCTCAAGTCAGTTTGGGGTGCCCCCAGTTATCATCCATTCTTAAGCATTTATAGTAATAAAACAAGCATAGCTTGGGGGTACCCCAAACTGACTTGAGAAACCACCATGAGATTTGTTTAAAGCATTATTGTTGGTGATTATCACTCTATCATTACCATTGACTTGCTATTAAGATCCCTCATTCTTACCCATGATGAATGACTAGTATAGTCATTCTTAGCCAACTAAATAGTATATTATTACCCTAAATAGTTAGTCATTATTCTTAGCCACTGCTGAATTCCAAGCCTCAAGCCTCACACGGATGGTGGCCGAGGCTACATCCTGGATCATCACTCTGATGCGTTGCCTTCCTATGCTGAGTTGCCAAAGAAGCAGCAGGTTCCTGGCTCTGGCTGACATCCCCAACCACACCCGGGTAAATTCACCTGGAATCTATATGAGAATCAGCAGCTATAGTTAATCCAGTCATAAATGTTGGATTTTCATAGATTTTCCAGTTCCAGGGAAATTTTGGCACAGAGTAAAGCTTCTCATCAACTGTGCCAAGAACAAATCATGCCAAAATCATGCCAAGAAAAAGTTCAGTACTGGAACATCCAAACCCGAACTATGCATGTTGTTGTTGATTTCCCAATTTTCACAAGAGTGTAGCGGTTTGCCTATAGTCATAGACACCAGTTTCGGTGGTATGAAAGAATATGAAGGCATTCACGCATGATCTTTTTTGTTTGGAACACTCAAAAACCAAAAACAACGATTCAGCACCATTATGTTGCGTTTTGTGTACCATGAAGTAGTCTTCAACATCACTCTGTGCTAATTGTGTTGGTATTGAACGGGTCATTGAAGGAGTTGTAAAATGTGGATTGGAACAACCCGCAGGAAGGGGTGACCACAAACGTGCGGAGCACCAATCTCCATGATCTTCTGAACATTTGGACACACAGGTCAGGACAAATGAATCCAAGATTAACAACGAGAACCCAATGGAATCTGACAGAATTGGTTCGATTGAGGAAACAAACAGTTCTTGGGTTCTACCAACTTTGTGAGCTTATTGAAGCGATGGGCCCAAAAGCCTTAATCTAAAGCCTCAATTTTCAGGAAAGGTTGACATATTTGCGCTTAGATTTGGGAGACTACAATCTCTCGTATCTCCCATGCTCCATGCTCTATCACAGATCGTTTTGCAGCATCATTTCTGGGCACAGCCCTTGCAACCACACACCGGTGAAATGGAAAGCCATTTATATGTGATATGTGATAACTATTGTTGATCAATGTTAGCCGTTGATAAAACCAACCATTTCTTGTTGATAGTGTTTTCAGTAATCCTTGAGATTAATCATTTATAACAATAAACCCCCAGTTTGCATAGCTTTTTTATAGTGATAACCCCCCAGATTTCCATTGACGGATCACTTCGAGTGGTGAGAACCGAGCTGTGGCTTGTCACGCCACAACGAAGTCCGGGCACTGCACGACCAGCGACACGGACCCAGGAGTCCATCCGATTCACTCAGTGTAAGATGGAGTACAACATGGGATGGCTGGTCCAGGCAGGACAGAGCTTGGTCGGTCAAGGGATGGTGCGGACTGATGCTGACTGATGCTTGACAGGGTTGACTGTGGTTAGTTGACAATGGTTTTTAAAGTGATGGTTAGTCTTGTTCATCAATAGTTGAGACTGGGTAATGATGGCTAATAGTGTTTATGAATATGAGGATGGTTCACAATAGTCAGTATAATGCAGGTAATCATTGTTGTAGTATAGTGATGGTCAATTCTCCTTCAGTGATGGTTGATGATTAAGTTTGATGGATGCTTGACAGTGGTCAAGGGTGTGACAGTGCCAAGACAATGGTGATTGATGGTCAATGAATTGATCAATATACAGCAGAAACTGCACCATGACGGTTCACAATGATCAGTAGCTCGCTAGTCCTGGAGGTGATGATTTGCTGAAGACGAAGTGCGCCTCAACAAGTCTGGACATCAGACCCATTGCTCTTGACATTTACACATCTACACAAGTGCATAATACGCTTACATAATTTGAACACATGGATGAGCATTTCCAAATTTGTACGATCACTCCAGAATCATTCCTAATGTGGTCATTTTTAGTTTCGATGAGGCCAAACAGGACTGAGACAGTATCACCCAAATTTGGGATGCAAGCCGTGGGATTGGGCATGAGATACAGTCGCTAATCCTGGGAATTGGAGATCTGCCGGTGACCCAGGAAGCATTCGGAATTCGGACACCGCTCATTTGTGCAATTGAAATGGCTGTGGGTCAAGCAGTTAACCAAGCAATAATGGGCGATAATGACTAACAATAATGGGGAAAACAATGGTTCATGATAGGGGAACCAGGGGTACGGGGTTTTGACCCACAGGCAAATGGTGAATGTTTGCTCCTTGAATTCCCAGACACCGAAGTAATGTTGCCCTCGGATGTGAAGTAAAACTGCCCATGGGTCAAAGGGGATACCCTCTGTAATCAGCTACATAGTGGGCTGGAAAATCACCATTCCCAATAGGTATCCGTTCAGTGCCATGTTAGATTACCACCGGGAATGGTGATTGATGCACCTGCGTTCATTGCTACACCTGGGTTGATTACATCCATTCAGTGGTATTTCAGGAAAATGATGGTGTTTTACCAACCCTCCAGTTGATACACCTGGTTCGATTGATGTGCCTTGACCTTACAAACTGTTCCGGACCCGTGCAATGCCTTGAACCAATCTTGGGCCATACGGATTTTGCCATAGTATTCGTCTACCCAAAATCATTGGGGGCTCCACAATCTTGAGGCCCAGGCAATGCATTCTAAGACTTTGTGATGACCTTCCCCTCAATGGCATCGTTCGTTCGTCATGTCTACAAGACATAGAATCATTTGGATGATGAGTCATTTGGAAACATTGGAGAAAACAGATTTGTCCGCAAAATATAATACTCCATCGCTGGAACCAAAACACTCCACAGAGGGGTTTCCCACTGGCAACTGGTTGGTTGTCTTGATGTTCTGCTGGTCGACGCTGTCTGAAACTTGCAGCTCTCAGAACGATAGAGCACCTGATAAAAGCATTTGCGGCCTCTATATAGGGACTGCCAGGCAACATGCGCATACAGTCAGCCATCACAAGAATTGCAATAGTTCATGATATTTTCACAATCTGTAGGTCACCAGCCACTATAGATACGTTTTGCGTTCGCGACTGAACCTATAAATCTTAATTAATTCATACATATTCGGGTAATTCTAGAAACTATTTGAAGAACGTAATCGGCTCGTAGGAGACACTGTTCGCGAGGCTTTAGAGGCAAGAGAGTCGGTTTTTCAAATGGCCGTAGTAAGTTTGCTACACAGAAGGTTATTGATGGCGCCAACCAAGTTCGGTACCTGTGGGTGTTTCAGTGGGTCACCATAGTTGGAGGCACCCCATATGTCTTCTTATGCACCAAAGTGAAGCATTAACAATGGTCATTCCCTATCAGCCCATTATTGGCACTAATCATGTGGTTATACCCTAACCATAGTCGAACAGTTAAAACAATATGCTTAGTTAGGGTGAACCAATGAGCCATAGTAAAAACCTTTCAACCTATCAAGTGATAGCTATGGTCATTCTACAGCTATGACTAGTCCCCAACCTGTAGTTATTCCCTGCCATTAAACATCTAAACCTCCGAGTAAGCTGGGGCAAGCGATTCCAGCAGCTTCTAAGCGCTCCTGGCGCGGCGTTGTCATGCCGGCGGAGCTGGTGCCGTGCCCGCGCACGGGAGCCGTGCCTTTACCCAGCAGCACAGCGCTAGCAATTCCAGGTGGGACTGCGGCCTGAGTTCTACTGTCAAGTGATGAACCAGCTGAGATTCGCAACGAATGATGATATGAATAGTAAATCAGCTCTTGTTAGCCAAACTCTGGTTGGTTGGTTGATTGGTTGGTTGGTTGATTGATTGGTTGGTTGACTCATATGTGTCATGGAGGTTGAAACCACGAAGCAGTGCACCATGGAAGACCCCATCACTGAGACATGAGCTAAGACATTGAAAAGAATCCGAAAGGTAAGGTGGAACATGGTGGAACGCACGGAAGCAACGGGAATACACAGAATGGGCACAGTGACTTCAATTGTACACTTATGGTATAGCTGTACTATGGCGGGTCATAGACCAACTTACAACCAGACGTACCACTCTGCAGCCAGGGATTAGATTGCTGAGGCCTTTTGTTCTACTTGAGCAGTCACCAACTTACCCGCAGTTGATGGTGCAATGCAGATGATGCTACTACCTGGCTCGCCACGGGTACCGATGGGATGTTAAGAAAAAATGAATCCCTAACAACGAACCACACCAAGCATATCCAGCCCTGAGTCATAGGTGTTTGGCTTTGGTATCCTTGCATTTTGACCCCCTGTTAAAGCCTCTTACTGGTTCGTAGCGCACAGTGCACATGATGCTGAGACCGAAAGTATCATCCGTGGTAGTGCCTATAGAGGTGGCTTGGTCCGGCTGACAGGGTCTGCATGAGTCCACCGCCCAGTCCTGGTACATGACATGATTCATGATTCTGACCAGCCCTGGTATTGACGCATATCCACGCATGGGAATCTGAGATATACCATGACCTGAATTCCAGGTAAATCACAAACCATGCACCATGATTAAGTACTGGTCCTGATATTTGTTTATTGTCCCTTGCGAACCATCAATGGGCCCATCAAATAATCATAATTTAGCCATCAGTTCACCATCTTCAGCCAGCAGGTCATGGAGGTGGTGCTTCGCCTCCCTCTCCCAATGGCACTTCAGGCGCTGGTGCTTGGGAGGGAGCGATGAGCTTCGGCAGCGGTATCCCGTTTCGGCCCTTTAAAGGGGGAGCCAGTTGGAGCTACCAGGAGTGGCCGAACCAAATGGTAGATGGTGTGTAAGAATGGATCCAGATGATGGTTGATTCAATGGCTGATTCCTAGTGATGGCATTTTCCGGTTGCTTCTGGGCCATTTGTTTTTTTTTTTTAGGGGGACGCTTTGCCAGAGGTAAAAAGGCTAAATCGTGGTTGATGGTCAGTGATGGTTGGTGATGGTTGATGTTTAAACTGCTGATGGTTCAGAGATGCTTAATAGCTATAGATGGATTGATTTAATGATGATCAGTAACGATCAATTGATGTTTAGTCCTGGTTTTCAACCATGGTCAATTGGTGATAGATAACGGCTATAGATGATGGTTAGTTGATGGTTAGTTAATGGTTAATTGATGGTTAGTTGATGATTTATAGAATGCTTGTGGACGACGCTGGTAGTGCTTGATGATGTGAATTTTTGACTCATTGATGATGATGGTTAATTATACTGGACTGATGATTGATTGATGGTGAGCAGTGGCTGATCATGGTGGTAAAGCTGGTGGAACACACATAGTGGGATAATTGTTGAGGATTCGCCAACCAAGGCCAGTGTTGCGACGACATGGCGCACCTCCCTATGTCGGTCAAGTATTCTCAATGCATTTGGTAACAGATTTGGTCGGTGGTTTGATTGATATTCTTTATTTTGTCCAATATCTGGGACGGTTGACGGTTGGTTCATGAACCACTATTTTTGGGATGTCAAATCTAACCACCAACCAGATATCAATTGGTCCTTTTTTCCACATACATACGCTTTGCAATCATGTTGCTTACATGGGTTTTTGAAGGGATCCATTCATAGGGTCAATGTTTGTTCATGAAAGAATATAACGTACCCGTTTTGATGCTTGTACACATTTATCAAAGACACATTCATGATAATTCATGCATGTGTATATACATATGAACACAATGCAGGCGGATGGTATTATGGACACAGCCACACATCATTGTGATCCCATGCCACAGCTTTCAGTGAATACTGGTACCCAGGTTATCACTCGATATCCTCATGGCTTTAAGAATTGAGCTATACAAGTGTGAGATGATGATATACCTACTACTGGTTGGTGGGGTCATAACCAGTAACAAGGGTTGATAATAGGGGATAACAACCAACAATAATGGTAAAACAACTAGTGGTTGGTGGTTTGCTTGACATTTTCTATTTTCCCACTTGTAATTATCAACACATGGTTGGTTGACTTGCGCATGTTTTTCATGACGGGGTGGTTCAACTAAACTTGTTCAAATCATTAGGCATCAGATAAATCAAATCTCTCGTGGTGCAGCTACCCTGCGACAGGTCAGCTGCTGGTAGGGAAACCCAGCGGAATGGCCTGGCATGTTTGGTAATGGCTACCCAGGATGAAGCGAGCCACCCCTGGTTGATTAACTAGGGGGGTATCCCCTAAAAGCCGACTGATTTTCCATGAAAATGGGAACCCCCCTGGGGTTTAATCTACCAGGGGTAGAACCCCCCTAATGGTTAACTAGATGTGCTTAATGGGGAACCCTTGGTTGTCCATACCCTTGGTTAATCAACCAGGGGTGGCTCGCTTCATCCTGGGTAGCCATTGATCAGCACATCGATCATGGTTGATCTTCCAGGCGTAGCTCGAGACGGCGGGGAGAGTGCGTAGTGGCCAATGTCGGGAGAATGGCCAGCAATCATAAAGGGGTGTGGCCGCCATCCAAATGGATGGCCTTGGGGACACAATATGGGGGGTTCTTACAATAGGGAACCCCCCTTCTTTGGAAGCTCTGGAAAAAGAAGAAAGAATTGTGATGAGAAAGTTGGGAGAAGGGAATCTTCCTACAAATGTCCATGTTGGGGATCAAGGTGAGGTACTGCAAACAGTGACTGTATCCCTTGAAGACGTCAGGAAGGACTTGGAATCCTGGAAGCCAGCAATTTTGAATGAATACCAAAGTCTGGTGAGGGAAACCGGTGCCATCGAACCAGTGGACCAGAACACGTTGAATGAAGACATGATTGAGTACGTACTGGTGTGCGTCATAAAATCTGGACCCAACGGTGGCCACTTTCACCTTAGCCCAACGGGCTCCCTGGTAGCCGGCGCGGTAGCCGGACCCCGTAAAACAGCCATGGGGGGAGGGGGGGCGGGGGGAGCAAGCTGAGGAGGAAGAGTTTCCTTCTGCTCCGCACTGGAGCTCACGAAGACCTACAGCCGGTGGAGCAAGGTCCTTGAGGTTGGACCACAGACGCCGGGAGATCATCATCGTCGGCACGGAGGCTGAGGTGAATGAGATCCAAGGTCCAACAACACACCTGGTCCGCAGCGTACCTAAACGCGCAGGACCTCTGGCCGAGGAGGCAGGAACAAGGCAAAATGGTTGGTTTATCACTCTAAATGGTTAATATGGGATGATTTAGGGGTTCCCTATTTTGAGAAACACCCATATGCTGATTTCATGGGAACTTGATTGGAGAATGACAGCATGGGAGATCTTGACCATGACCGACACGACTTTCTTGTCTACCAACTGGCCATTCAGGGTATCCCCAAAGCTATGGTCATGTGTTGAAAGGGAGACTACGGTGTTGGCATGTGGTTTCCCGTTAAAGCTTTCACCAGAATTGATTTGATCAGTGACACCGCTGAAAATGCGATCAATAGGCTTGTTCTGAATAAGTTGTTGTATTCAGCAATCCCTTGGCCCTTCGATTTTCTTGAAGCTTGCGCAGATTTCTAAAAGGGCTGTCACCGATACAGAAATTCTTCAAGATTAGAGATGTATGTTTGAAACATGACATTCTTTGATGACTCTCTTATCCTGCCATTTCAGGTATTTCCCAAGCCAATTGGGTCGGTACCTCTCAAGAGATTTCGTCAAATCTGAGATCATTCCCAAGGGGTTTGGACAGTAGGCTGTGAGAATAATCAAAAGCAACAGCAGTCAGAATGTTTGGATACCTCATGCTTTTGAGTTTGATACTGGCTGGATTTTGATGGTCAATAATCGTTGATGAGGGTTGAAATATGCAATTAGTACTGGTTATCATGATTTGATAGTGATCATCATATTGTCGGTTTGTATTTTACATCATGTTGTTGGCAACAAATCTGCATCTGAAAAATGCAATCGATAACAAGTGTCAAGGAAACTAATCTTTCAGACTCATTTCAACAATCCTTGGCTGGCATTCACATGCATTCACTGACACACATATGTATATGTTTTTAAATAAATATATATATATATATATTTGTATCTATACATGTATATATATATATATACATGTATATATATATATACATGTATAGCCATACACACCTTTGTATATCTATTTATATATGTATATATCTACATATGTATATACATATATATAAATATTTAAATATACATATGTATATATATAAATAAATAAATATATATATATATATGATGCGAATTCATATGCGTATCCCGGTTTGGGTCTTACCACTGTCATGTTCCAGTGCTGAGGCCAGTCCACCTTGGCCGCCGGCCAGTGTGTTGGAGGGCTTTCCCAATCCAGAACGAGTTGAGCTGAGGAGAGCACTGAGTCGATCGAGCGCAAACCGTAGCTTTGTTGGATGTAGTTAACAGTGGTTAATAGTAGTTAGTAGTGGTTAATAGTGGTTAATAGCGGTTAATAGTGGTTAATAGTGGTTAATAGTGGTTAATAGTGGTTAATGAAGGTGGATTTAATGATTAGAATGGCTAATGATCATTAGCTGACGGCCATAACTAGTTGGCGAGCTGGGTCAAGCAGTTAACCAGCCAACTAATGGAGGATTTCCACCAACAATAATCGGGAAAACAATGGTGAATGATGGGGGAACCAGGGGTACGGGGTTTTGACCCACAGCCATGTACTGTAGCTGACCCCCATAACTAGTTCTAAAATTTTGGATGTACTGTAGTTCATGATTATGTATTCAAAGTTATGTTCATTGCTCCTGATGTCATAATTTGTAGTTGGCCCACATTTATGTTGGTTTCTTAAGGTGGAGGTAGCTCCAAATTATCCAATAGAAACAACCATCTATAGTAATAACCCATCCAATTCTTGGCGTCCCCCGATTTGAGAAACACCATGAACACCCATTTGGATGTTCTAACCAGCTATGAGTTCTGAGCCAAACCGGCAGAGTGTCGGTCTTTTAGGGGGTGATCAAGGGATTCGAATTAGCTCATCATCAGGTGGCAAACGCATTTTTCAGATGTTTCCAGGTCTGCGAAGGCTTGCTCTTTGTAGTGTAGCAAAGACATGGTCTTTGATAGTTTCCTGGATGTTCACCTCTGTCGGGATTGAAGACAAGGTGAACTATGATCCTCTCAAATTAGTAATACCAATGGGAGGGTCAAATTCATACTCATGGACATGATCCCAACAGTGAAGACATTTAGCATTGAACCAAAGTTCCCCGCTGTAGAGGCAAGGATAGCTATTGATTGACCGTGATGCATATCCTGTTGCTGCTGGGATGTTGCCGCTGCTGCCGGCGAGGAAGAAAGAATATCTCAAATCGCTTCAGGAGTCGAATCTTCTGCGGTGTGCTGTGTGAGAAGATGTTTTACATCAGGGTCTTATGCGTAAGCCAAAGGTAAGAAAGAGCTAATCAATCTGTAGAGTCTATATACACTAGAAATAGATGATGTTGGACTTTTCATCAACATTCAGTTGCTAGAGCCGCTAGAGGTATCATTGAAGCATTTCTCGGCAGAGCCAAACGAGATGAGAAATGGTTTATTGGATTTTGTTCATGAGTTTGGAACCCTGCGTGCTTGCGTAGCGTGCGCTCGTGACTTCTGGGTAGTTGGTGTTTTTCAGGACTGGACAGATGGGTGGTGGATGTCAACTCTAGCAGCTCTTCCTGGTTGATGATGGTCAGTTAAGCGAACAGCTATTTGGCTTCAGATCAATCATCACCAACAATGGCTACATCCCAACGCTGCGGGTTCTAGTGCCCCACTTCCAAAAATGCTGCCTAGATCCTGAGATTGCTGGTTAGTTTGGCGCCGCATTGAAGGGGCCCAGCCATATGGGTATATCATGGTCCTTCAATTTAAAACCAATCTATATATAGTGGGATGGCTTTGCCAAGTTAAGTCGGAGAGTACCAATGATTCCACAATTGTACGTCTCGGGGTAACCTGTGGCTCTGCGTCACGTTGTTTTTTGGGCAGACCGCTTCTTGCGGCAGGACCAAGTGCGACAACAAGTGCAGACGCTGACACAGAAACATCAAGCGAATTTGGAGCATCTGGGAAGCAACCTAGCGCCCTGGTGCCGTCACCAAAAGCCATGGGGCCATGGGGTTCGTGCAGAGGTATTTGCATGACATGTTGCGGGCGATCATTACGCATGTTAAATTTTAGATTATATTTATCCACATACTTGTTTGTTTGATTGTTTGTTTGTTTCTTTGTTCGTTTGTTTGTTTGATTGCTTGCATACAAAGGCGTTTTGGCACTGATGTGAGGTGGGCTTTTTACTCGATGGTACCCCCCACTTACCATCAATTACCAGTTCCGAACGAGTTGCCAAAACCCCTGGTTGATCCTTGTTGGCAGAGGTTCTGCTAATTCAATTGGGGTTTCGTGTTGCGTTGATTTTGTTTTTTGACATCAACTTGCCTAGCTCGTTTGTTGGGGATTGTCATGGTAATTGATTACAGTCCATTATGGGATTTTTTGGCCACTGATGGTCAGGGTATATTGAAATATAGCGGTTTCTTATCACCAATTACAATGCGAAAACCTATATATCTCAATCAACGGAACCAAGTCTGAAATGGTTACTTGTTTTGGATGCGTCCATATGGCTACGGCCAGCAATAGGGATTCCCCCCAGACATCAGTAATGGTCACATTTTAAAGGGAAAGCCCCCGCGGTACAAAGACGCTTAGAGGTACTTGCGGGCCAAAAACGATCAGTGCAAGAGGCGCGGTGCAGCGCAGGCAGTTGCAGAAGATATGTGCCATGGTGCAGAAGCAATGGATACTGACCACACTACACCATGAATGATGGCGACCAGTGGATGACACTGGTTTATCGATGGCCAGATGAACTAGTTGATAAAGACTTAGGGATCAAGTGCTATTTGTTTGATGATTTGATCACACAAGGACACACAGCTGTGGAAAGTAAGCAGTGGACAATATCCAATAGTCAATGCTTCGGAATGATTAGGTAGCTAAAACCGATGCGTGATGACCAGCGTTGGCTGTGTTTTGTGGGCCGTAAGGTGAGGGATCGGGATCGTACTTGGATGCTGCTGGCTGACAATGGTCGATCATAAGTCAACTAATGATGGTCAACAGCGATATGGGAGGTTTCTGAAGTCAGTTTGGGGGCCCCCAAAATGGTTGGTTTGTGACTAGAAGTGGTTGATACACCATGATCAACTACAGTTCTCCATTGTATTCCCTCTTCTTGGTTATCATGAATTATTTTCATTCCCATGAGCAGCCAATGCCAGCCATATGTTTGTCATGCCCGCTATTCTCAAACATCACCACCACCACCACGACCACCACCACCACCATCATCATCATCAACGAGTAAAAACCTTATGGCAAACCATCAATCCCGGTGACGCGCATAAGCATCATCGGCTCGCTGATTTGTCGTGGCGTGTTGGACCTTTTCACCGTGCCATTTCATGGACGTCCGACATGGCATGCACAAGCGACGATGGCTCTGTGGAGCCATCATCTGGTGAGAGCACTCAGCTGATTGAAATTCATGTGTACTGTTTGAACGGTGAAGGTTGCAGCATGAGCCTTTGCCCTTTCACATTGGGAAGGGAAGTGCTTCAGATAGTTTCGAGGAAACTTTTGCCAAGGAGAGGTGCAAAGATCACTCTCCACCACCTTGCCACACCCCTGATTCTGCAGCAAACTCTGCAAGAGCAAGGCATCTCTGGTGAGACCGCAACTTTGTCCTGTACTTATGTTCCCACTGACCTGCTTGCGGCATACAGATTTGTCTCAGGCTTCGCAGTCTCAGAGGAAGAGACCGTTTTGCACGGGGTCACGCATCTGAGTGGTGCGTCTTCCGTGAGTTGCCTCCGTAATCTTCCAGAAAGCCTTGATACATTGATCCTCGGCGATGACTTTGATGAGAACATGGACCAGGTCACCCTGCCGAGCAATCTGCAAACTTTGACATTTGGTAGCTGTTTCAGCCGGAGCCTGGATCGGGTCACCCTGCCGAGGCACCTAAAAACTTTGACATTTGGCGATGGTTTCAACCAGAGCCTGGATCAGGTCACATTACCAAGCAACCTGCAAACTCTGACATTTGGCAGTTATTTCGACCAGAACCTGGATCGGGTCATGTTGCCGAGCAACTTGCAATCTTTGACATTTGGCCATCGTTTCAACCAGAACCTGGATCGGGTCACCTGGCCAAGCAATCTGCAAACTTTGAAATTTGGTAGTCGTTTCGACCAGAGCTTAGATCGGGTCACCTTGCCAACCAGCCTGCAAACTTTGGCATTTGGCAATGGTTTCGACCAGAGCCTGGATCGGGTGACGTTGCCAAGCAACCTGCAAACGTTGACATTTGGCGATGGTTTCGACCAGAGCCTGGATCGGGTCACCTGGCCAAGCAATCTGCAAACTTTGAAATTTGGTAGTCGTTTTAACCAGAGCTTAGATCGGGTCACCTTGCCAACCAGCCTGCAAACTTTGACATTTGGCGATGGTTTCAACCAGAGCCTGGATCGGGTGACGTTGCCAAGCAACCTGCAAACGTTGACATTTGGCGATGGTTTCGGCAAGAGCCTGGATCGGGTCACCTGGCCAAGCAATCTGCAAACTTTGAAATTTGGTAGTCGTTTCAACCAGACCTTAGATCGGGTCACCTTGCCAACCAGCCTGCAAACTTTGGCATTTGGCAATGGTTTCGACCAGAGCCTGGATCGGGTGACGTTGCCAAGCAACCTGCAAACGTTGACATTTGGCGATGGTTTCGGCAAGAGACTGGATCGGGTCACCTGGCCAAGCAATCTGCAAACTTTGAAATTTGGTACTCGTTTCAACCAGACCTTAGATCGGGTCACCTTGCCAACCAGCCTGCAAACTTTGACATTTGGCGATGGTTTCAACCAGAGCCTGGATCGGGTGACGTTGCCAAGCAACCTGCAAACGTTGACATTTGGCGATGGTTTCGGCCAGAGACTGGATCAGGTCACCTGGCCAAGCAATCTGCAAACTTTGAAATTTGGTAGTCGTTTCGACCAGAGCTTAGATCGGGTCACCTTGCCAACCAGCCTGCAAACTTTGACATTTGGCTATGGTTTCAACCAGAGCCTGGATCGGGTGACGTTGCCAAGCAACCTGCAAACGTTGACATTTGGCGATTATTTCGGCCAGAGACTGGATCGGGTCACCTGGCCAAGCAATCTGCAAACTTTGAAATTTGGGACTCGTTTCAACCAGACCTTAGATCGGGTCACCTTGCCAACCAGCCTGCAAACTTTGACATTTGGCAATGGTTTCAACCAGAGCCTGGATCGGGTGACGTTGCCAAGCAACCTGCAAACGTTGACATTTGGCGATGCTTTCAGCCAATTTGGTAGTCGTTTTAACCAGAGCTTAGATCGGGTCACCTTGCCAACCAGCCTGCAAACTTTGACATTTGGCAATGGTTTCAACCAGAGCCTGGATCGGGTGACGTTGCCAAGCAACCTGCAAACGTTGACTTTTAAGGGTTGTTTCAACAGCCTGGATGGGATTGCCCTGCCGAGCAACCTGCAAACTCTGACACTTGGCCGTCATTGGGATGAGAATGAGAATTTGGATGGAGTCACCTTGCCCCGCAGTGTTTGCAGGTTATTATGGGAGCGCGTTTTGGAGAATGAGTATGTACAGGGGCAAATTCAACAAATGGTTGTAGCCACAGTTTGATTGAATTAGCTTTTCAACGCAGGATTTTGCAGATGTAGCTGGACCGTCGCGATGCAACAAAAACGTTGCTGGTCATTGCGGATGCTGCATGTTTGGCGGATATCGCAGAATTGGTTTGGTGAAGCTCCAAACTGGCAGTAAGAAACCGTCTATCAATGTATATCGCCGCTTCAACCATGATTGACCAATATTATATTACCGTCAGTAATTAACCAATAGCGATATGAATTGGTCATATTGGCCATAATGATTACATTGGAATGATCATGATTCTGATTGTCAGATCACGAGGGTGAATAATGTGTTTACTAAGCTAAACAGTGGCGGTGCACAGTTGAGAATGTTTTACCAGACATATAGCCTTCAACAACAAGAGTCCAGGAAATTACCAGCATGTTGGTTAATCATAGCAAAACCATCAAGCATTGCTGAACTATGGCCCATCATGCTCAAAGATGCTCAAAGCATGGTTGTTGCTATACTGTAGGTCAGCCAAGATCAACAGCCTGAAAGCAAAAATCCAGAAGGTACCAATCAAATGTTCTGATGCATTTTTGGAGACAACCAATCTTTGACAAGTGGTGAACCACGATATGTTGCTCGTTTTTCAACCAGAATGCCTGAGATTTCGTGGTTGAGGGATGATCGGGGGCAAGGTATTGGTTTGCTTTAGGTACGGTGTTGGTTTTTCAAATGGTTCAATATTGCCTTCTGCGGGTACCCTATGGACGTTTAAGTTTCCTATTGGATGGCCTCAGCCTCTTATTAAATATATGATTGCTTGAAGGGGACTTGCACATAGTAGCTTGAGGGGCGAGCTCAACCGAGCCGATCATGATGCTATGCTCCAATGCCAGCACTCAACAGAACCGTGACGTGAGATCGTCATGGCTTCGGCTAGCTGGGTCAAGATGAGCCAACTAAAACAAGGGCAGGTGAACGCTGACCAGCTCAACTAGTTTGGTCATTCGATGGATGTCAGCAGCCAGGGTACCTTTTGGATCATCAATATCCTAAATGACCAACGTTGTAAAGCTTGGATGTGAGCAAAAAACTCGCATCGACCCAGGGATATGGGTGTGATGGTGACTGTAGGCTGTCGATGGCCGTGATACCAGCAAAGTGCTTTTTGAGCGCGAAAGACCCATCACTTTGGGATGGGGCTATGATGATAGTGTGGCAATCTTGGTCTCCCAGCTGCACCCCCAATTTTTGATACCGAAATGATGTATCAACAATGACCTATATTGGTAATGGTAGAGTGCATAATTAAGCAACCCAATATACGATTGCACTTTTGATGTCAAAAAAAGGTAGTTTGGAGCCATGACCTCCAAAGCGCAACGCAAATAGCCACCCGCTATGGTTGCTATCACTGAAACAGAAAACCAAGAAAGAACAAACGGTCACTTGGCAAACTAGTTTGATCTTGAAACCTAGTCTACCAGTCAAAACATGGGTAGCTTTAAAGACCATTTTGTTTTTTGGATTCATATTTATTTCAAAAAACATATATAAATAACAAACAATAAATATCAGATTCCTTGATCAAAAATGGTTTCATCAAGGAAAATCCTGCAACATGTGGGAATTCCCACGGCTGAGCGCGAACAATTCACTGACACGACTCTGCGGGTCGATGGCCTTTCTTCCGCGTCCAGGCAAGCACACGCCACGATTGATCAGGATCGCCGTGGTCGTGACAAGCGACAAGCTGGCTATTGACAGCATGGCTGGCAGCCAACTATACAAGC
>VSDK01014765.1:31747-97116 GCA_009767595.1 Symbiodinium kawagutii
GGCAGCCAATGATAAATGATGGTTACTGTACGTTAATGCTAATAGATAGTTTAAGTACAGTTAGTTCGATGAGTTCCCGATGATGGTTCATTGATAGTAGTTTATATATGGTTGATTAGCAGGATTGATGGTTGATTGGTGGTTTTGATGGTTCAGTAGCTTGATTGATGGTGAATGATGAAGTCATAAGGTGCATGGCTATTGATGGTTCCTCCATTTTTTGCAAAGTGAACGGGTTCCGATTTTTTTAATATGATCAACCCTGCTGGTTCCTCTCAAGTTGTGTTTCTTGTTGAGAATCATTGTCAGTATGATCATTTGATTGCCCAAGTTGGGAAGTCCATAATCCATCTCCCCTTCGGTAAACTAACCTGGCAATGATTTCCCAAGGTTTTGCTAAAGATGGTGACAATCCATTTCCTGGTTAGTTTACCAGAGGGTATAACAAAGTAATAATCCACAATACTGATAGTAATGAAATATCTATCAATCCTTCAGTTGGTTTCCCATGTTATTGGATTTGGGAAGTCCTGATGTGCATAAATGTGCGAGATGCAGAAATATCAGCTACTCATATGTGAGTTCGGAAGATGCGTATAACGGTCGGTGATACTGGTGGAATATATTTGCATACACTGGTAGACTTGAGGCAGTCCAGCAATCTTGGGATGAGGGTGTCAATCAGCCTTACCATTGGCAAGTTTCCGGTGAACAGTTGACGTATGATCCATGAACTTCGTTCGCTAAACACGCAGTAGTTTTATTTCACTTTCTGATGAATCCTTAAGCGTTGTGATTGACATGATTGACCAATTCCGTGTGCAGTTCATCATGATCAACGATTATGGATCAACTACTATTGAGCATCAGCAGCTGTTGGTGCAATATCACTAGCCAAATCCAACTAATACTATCACATGTTGTTATGATTATCCATCATGAACCACAATCATAAACCACAACCAAAATTGTTATCACTGGCTCAATCATCGCTAACCATTCCGAATCATATGTCTTGGTGTATTGGTGGCTTGTCCCAAGCTTGCTGCCATGAATGAAAATGGCTGGCGTGGGCCACGGTTGGATCATGGTGCCAAGGCTTTATGGTGACTGTTGGAAGCGATGCGTGAAACAGATTGGCTTCCAAAAAACATGATATGTGCATTTGGGCATCTTGCACGACTTGATATTGGGATAATGTTGGTTACTAATAGGTGATACATGGTGATACCAGCCAATCGCCAACAAAGTCAGAGGGGACATACCAAAACAAATGTCCAACAAATGACAAGCAGCATCAAATAATGGACTGACAATGGATGTCGTTGCCATATTGAACCTGGCCACTGATGGCTGAGCATTGAGAACCTGGGTTGGATGGTTGGTGATGATACCCCTCAAGGATAGTCCCAAATCATGAGGATTATTCACTATTTTACAAGTATTTGCATACGTAAGAGTCATGAATCGTTGAGAATAGCTACTGACTATAGAGAATATTCACATATATTCACAAGTTTATGGTTCCAAGAATCGGGGGTCACTGCTCACGATGGGATAGGATTGTGCATATTCCTCTTGCACCCCAACCATTGGCAGCACACGCCTCTTCCGCAATCAACTAAGAGTTGATGTTTGGACCATATACATGCCATGCCCAGCTTCTTCATCCGTTTAGCCCCAAAGAATTGGTTGGTTTCGTTGGTGATGCCCACTTGCTCAGCCGCCACGTGGTACCGCGGCGGCCATGTCGTTGTTGTTGGCTCACCACAGGTGGCCACGGGCGCCAGGAACTGGTGAAACAGGAGATGGAAGTGGATCGACGACACGACGAGCAGCTCTTGGCGTTGCAACAGGCGCCGCTGGTTCCGCTGAAGCCGCGCTGACCCAGCGTTCCGCTGGTCGAGCTGCTGAGTGGCACGTTTCTGTTGCGGCGAGTCGGCTAGGCGTAATATGGCGGTCAAAATCCTGGTAGTCCCCCTGGTTCCCCCATCATTAACCAGCCAGTTTGCCCTATAGTTTTGCTGGTTATCATCCCCCAGTATTGATGGTCAATATTGACCCGTAGCTAGGTTTTTAGACAGTTACATGATAGTCCTACACTGTTTACGTAGACATGATAATGGAGGATTGTTTATAGAGCTGCTGTGAGCTGCTGTGAGCTGCTATACACATGATGATTTGATAGGTGCACACTGCCACGCCACTGATGGTGTACGTAAGGGAAGCGGCTGCTGGGGTTGGAGGTGTCCACACGGGGATGTTTTCTAAAGAAATTGATCACATGGTTGGTCATAGATATATCTACATACTATGGTTGCAGATTTCTCACGCCCCAGGGCACTCTCAAAATGGGTGGCTTATCACCACCATGAATGGTGAAGAATAAGAGGAAGACTTGGGGGGCCCCCTGTGACTTGAGAAACGCCCAAATGAGGATTCAGATAATCAACATTTGATTAATCACCAATCAGCTGTGCTGATACCCCTGTGAGTGAAACTGTTTAAAACAATGGTGCATGGTTGGCCAACTACGGCTGTGAATGGCAATCTGCGACACAGAAAGCTAGAAACCAGCTCCAAAAGTTTAGCCTATGCTGCCACTTACCATGATTCATAGTAGGTAACCAACCCCAGTCACAACAATTGTAGAGAACAGCTGGTTGCCTGGCTATGGTCAAAACCCAGTGCCCCTTTTTCACCCATCATGATGGCCATGATGGCTATCAATCATGGAAAACCTAGAACCATTATTACAGCTGGTTGCCTGACTATGGTCAAAACCCAGTACCATCATTGATTATTCATTTTCCCATCATAAGCCATGATTTTCTCTATGATTCATATGGCTATACCCACCTACTGGCTGGGGGCTGGGGGGGGGATACAGATAGCAGGGGTGGAGATCTCGCTGGATCTCCGATGAAGTCTAAGCCTCATTGAACACGTTTTTGGTTTGAACATGGCTATGGGTCAATATTTACCAGCCAACTAATGGGAATATGTAGGGATACGTGTTATTTACGGGATATGTCCTATCTTTGGCAATTAATGATAAAATGGTGGTTTCTGAAAATAAGGGGTTTTAAAGGGATTATAGTGGCTAGTAATCAATTGAGATGGTTTTGAATGGCCAATAGATGGTCATAACGGGGGGGTCATCACCAACAATAATGGATCAAGAACTATCAATACTATCATATGTCGGTTTCTCAAAATAGGGGACCCCAAAAAGGGATGGTTTATTGCTGTGAATGGTTTAATGTCGGATGAGTTGGGGTACCCCCATTTTGAGAAACAACCAGACCACGGCAGTAGTTGTTCTATACTTAGATACCTTGTGTTAGTCATGCCATGTCATGCCATTGGGTACTTGTTGTCTATATATTCCTTTGTTAATCCTTGTGATAGACCCCCCTCGTTGTACACCTTTATTGCTCAATGGTTGAAACTAGTATTCATTCACGGCTGTAAACAATGAAGGATGCAAACGGTTATCAACGGCTATCCTGAAGAATGAGTTGTGATATTCTGATTTTGCAGATAGAGATTCTGATTTTGCAGATAGAGATACCGACACTGATCAATTTTATTTTCGTATGAATCAACCAGCAGTCAAATCAATAGTTCCCATTAACCACTATGTCAGGTGGAAAATCGTAAACCATGCCATTACAAACGGTTAAACCAGAAGTCACCATTCGTAAAAGGTTGATGAGTCGAACCATGCGATGGAATCACCTTTGACGACAAAAATCAAGCATTCATCAACCAGTCCTCAGCCATTTTTTCATTGTAAGCCATTTAGTTACCAACCATTCATCAACCATTCATCAACCGTTAGTTACTAGCCATTTAGTCACTAACCATTCCTCCGCCATTTGTAAACCTTACTAGCCACACCACGTGGGGGCCACCGCCCGGGCCACCCGGTGGCCACCGGCCGCCCGGATTGATTCCATGCGCTGCGCAGGCGGCGATGAGCAGCTCGGCGCAAGCGAAAGCGCTTTGCGGTTGTGGTCGCACGCTGTTGATGCTTCAGATGGTGAGTGGTGAGCTACTAGATTAACTGGCTGGCTTATACCCACGAATTCTTAGGTGTTTAGTGTTTTTGAGATATGATTCATTTACCATATAACCACTAAAAATAGATTTTTAGCAAGGGATCTATAAGCCACCAAGGTTATAGTTGATATTACTAAACCACTAATATGATATAATAGTTGGCTATGATAGTTGCAATATTAATATAATAGTTACTGTTACTAGTGTATATTGGTTGATATAGTAACTAGCCAACCATAAACCACACCATTTGAAGCAGTATTAACCACCATATAAGGTATTTTTAGTTGGTATATTAGTGGTTAATATAGTACAAGGGTGGGCCCCACTAGTTATAAGCTGATTAATGAGCCATATATGGTTGGTTATAGTAACTGACTAATGGATAGTGGTTTAATGTTACCATGTAGCCAACCATGTATGGTTAATGGTTTACTGCTTAACCATATAGTGTAACATTGTTAATAAAGGTTATATGGTTAATTGATGCTATATGGTTGCCAGCAATCTGGTGAACTTCAGATAGTTGGGGTTATATGCTAATAATGGTCAATGGTTTATGGTGGATAATATAGTAAATAACCAACCATCTGAACCATTCTTACTAACATAGTGGCTAATGATGATTAATAACTACACTGCTTCACTATAGTGGTCGATGGGTTAACAACATGATGATTAATAATGGTTACTGGTTCATAGTGGTTAATGATGATCAATGAGGTTACTACATGGTTAATGGCTTATAGCGGTTAATAGTGGTTGACAACTGATGGCTAATAGGGATTATATCATGGTAAGGATGGTTCATGATGGAAAACAGTTGTGGTGAAGTGGTGAAGTTACAAGTGGCCATGGTAACAGAGATGATTCAGAGATGGTTTGTAATTTGTGGTCGTTTCATGGTCACATAACCATTGTGGTTAATAGGGGTTAATAGTGGTTAATAATGGCTATATCATGGCTATCCAATCGCTATCGAATGGCCATCTAATGAACATCAATTGGCCACCTAATGGGTATCTAACCGCCATCTAATGGCTACAATGGTTAATTAATCACTAGCTGATGAATGAAATTGATGTTCAACCGCAGATATTGATGGTTAACGATGCGAAACAAATGGTGAAATATTTGTAAATTCTTGGTGAATGAGTGGTTGATTCATGAATATATAAATTGATGGTTAATCAAATGATTGTCAATGATGGTTAATAAGCTACTTAACCTCAAGTAAGAAGCAACAACAATGAGGAATCCGAAAACCATACACGGATAGGGACCAAAAACGCACACAAAATGCTTGAGAATAGGGGATAGCAACCAAAGACGATGCATGGTGATTCATGATAGTAACAGTAACAGACCAACTCTCACAGGGATGATTTTGGTTGATGATGGTTGATACATGGCAAATGATGGTCAGTCAATGGTTTCCAAAGGTCAGCTGGTGATGATTTTTCATAGGGAATAAGAGCTGGTAAGCTCCAAAATGAATGGATTCCCTATTAAACCAGGGTTCAACCAGAGCGCCCACTTGATGATTGTCAAGAGCTAGTTTCTCCTGGCCGTGTGTTTGCTTGTGCAGCATTCAGTTGCCATAAATCATTAGGAAGGGGCAAGGGTTAGCTCATGTTATCTCCAAGCATTGTTTATTAGACATTCTGTTATCAATTTGATATCTCATGATAAACCATGTTCTCATTTGGTTACCATACCCTTTGGTAAACTAACATTGCAATGAAACATTTACCATTTTGTCAGGAAAACCCGAGGAAATCAACAATTTATGGTGGATTTTCCATTGCCAAGTTAGTTTACCAGAGGGTATCTCATCTCACCAGCATGGTTCATGCTGGTTCCATCATTTTGCATCCCTTGATCCGCTCAACTGAGCTGTGGACCGGGACGTCGGTCAGGACGAAAGTTCACCATCTCAAAGGAAGCGGGGGAACTCACGCTGCAGTACCAGACCAAGGAAACAGAGGTGCGGCGAAGCGGCGATCTGCAAGCGCGGCGAAGTTGCAACGGCTGGAAGGTGAAGATTGGCGGCTTTTTTGAAGGGGATTTGGGAAGATAAAAGATCTCAATATTAAACAATCTATCAAATGATTTGATGGATTTTTGCGCTTCCGGGTTAATTAGTTGAAGTTTCTACCACGGATTGATAAACACATTCGAAAACGAGTATAAATGGTGGATTTTCCACAGGATAGTTTCAGTTTG
This sequence comes from Symbiodinium kawagutii, assembly GCA_009767595.1. Lineage (NCBI taxonomy): Eukaryota > Dinophyceae > Suessiales > Symbiodiniaceae > Symbiodinium > Symbiodinium kawagutii. The sequence goes on from VSDK01014765.1 coordinate 38,039, forward strand.
CCGGAGATTGTGCAATAGTCAGGCTATTGGTTATTCTGATTATCATTCACGAAAATTATACTTATTTTTGCAAACAAGCCTGGTTGATATTGTTGGTGAATACTGGCTGGTGATGATCACTTCCCAAAGACCACAGGTAGATGTTTGTTGCAGCTGCGGTTCTGCAGACTACGATCATGGCGATCATGGTAATTTTTGACCAAGCAGTAGAACTGAAATTGCTGTTTGCCTTTCTTTACGCGTGACCTTCAGTTGGGGATGCCTTAGAATTGAGAACCCCTAAGTTATGGATGTTATGGATGGTTCAGTAAGTTTGTTCATGTAAATTATCAGCATGTAAACCTACTAAACCTTGGCTGATAATTTGCGTGAATAAACCTACTACCCCCAAGTTATCAGTAGTAGGCTGAAGGTGTGTCCAAACACAGCTGAAGGATGATAACTGGGGGTACACCGTGGGACAAGCCTCGAGCCGGCAAAGGTCCGCGCCGAACCGGCTCGGCTCTGCGAGGTTTACAGCTTTTTTATTGTCCAAAACATGGGAATCCCTGTGTTGCGCAAGCTATATCTATGGGTGCTTGATGTGCTTGCCAGTTTGGGAACCTCAAAAATGGATAGTTTATTCTTCGAAATGATCTTTTCAAAATGATTTGGGGGACCCTCGTTGCAAGAAACCACCATTTAGTGTTGGTGCGGCTTAGTTGGAAGTTGCCACCCAGCATGTTGGACCACTGGACTCAGCATTTTGCTAACACACCCTGGGCGATGTGACAAGTATGCCAGCTTTTTTTTCAGGACTTTTCCAAGTACTTCATCAGCAACAGTTTCTTTGTGATTATTTCATGTTATTCCTTGGCAACACGACCCTGTTCGGTCGCTGAGGTTCCCTCGTGTTTCCTGCTGTCAACACATAGCCACTGCACAGCGCATACTGCTACGCTACGCTTCTCCAGGAGAGGCTTCAAATGTTGAACTATGCATCTTGGCAAAGAGAACTGTTGGTTTGTTGGGTCTACCCCTGCGGGTTATGCTGTGGATCATTCGGCAGTCCAGCCAGAAGCACAGGCAACTCGACAAGTGGTTGAGTTTCCACACAACTTGGTAGCTGAGTCAACCTAGACACTGATTGACGGGGTGATAGTTTTGGTGGATATGCCAAGCTGGTGATTGGATTTACAAGACAACTTATGACCGTGGAGCTCCCTGACAGAAGGGATTTTGTACACTGCTGTCAGATTATTGCGTGCACAACCAGGTCAAATGACATGGCGTATCAATGCAGCGACTAACACCACAACATCCATCATCGACATAGAGTCATTGATTGTCGATTTCAAACAGACAATATAGTAACAAAAGATAACAAATGTTGATCAACACCCCAGTGATTGGTTGACAGTAAGGCAACTGTCACAAGGACACACATGTTGATCAACACCTCAGTGATTGGTTGACAGCAAGGCAACTGTCACAAGGACACACATGTTGATCAACACCTCATTGATTGGTTGACAGTAAGGCAACTGTCACAAGGACACACATGTTGATCAACACCCCAGTGATTGGTTGACAGTAAGGCAAGTGTCACAAGGACACTCATCACCAACTGGATGGCTTATACCCACTAACTTTGGTTTTCAGTGTTTTTGGGATATGATTGATTTACTATATAAAACCACTAAAGATATTTTTTAGCAAGGGATCTATAAGCCACCAAGCCAACCATTAACCTCAACTCTAGAGACTACTCTTGATGAGCTGAGTACCATTGCTGAGCCCTTGAACCTGACTCGCCCCTTGGGAGAGGCTCCACCATTGGAATTTGTCAGCACGGAGTATTGACCATCATAGACCAGCGATAGACATCATTATCCATGACCATCAGTTGACTGTCAATCCATTGCTTCACTATCAATTAATCAAGGTTCAGCTGGTTAGCCACCTGTAGTCTTGTTGGTTGTTGCTTGTTAGTCACCAGCCCAACTATTCATTGAACTCACCAGTCCTTGCTCAGGAGTTGCACCGGAAATACTTCGACGCAGCCATGGGTCGACCCAACTTTCAGGCCAGGGGATCGCTTGTGGTTGGGAGCTCAGGGGTTCGCACTAATGGGTGGCACTGGCAGACAGCAAATAGAAGTGATCAAAGATGGACACTTTGTGAACAAAGAGGTCACGAACGAGTGGAAAGTTGAAGCGGAGAGGCTGCACTTTCTTGTGTCCTGGGAGGATGCGCAAGGACAAGCTGTGGAACGAGCTGGAAGTCCCTTTTTTGCGTGTGTGTAGCATTCACATACACGATGATCTTGCGAAAAAGCGAGGCGCTACCATGGAGCCAATTGCAGAAAGCTTTTGGCAAATGATCCTCGAATTGGGAGTGACCTTTGTGAGGGAAGATTTTTTCATCAGGGATTCCCAATCATGTGCGAGGTGGAGCAGATGCTTCGCAGGACGCAGTCACCGTTGGTCCCGCACTATCACAAGCCACCGCCGGGCGTTTGCGTCCACCTTAAAGGAGAGCCATTTGGAGCTACCAGGAGGGTTCGAGCCAGATGATAGTTTGATTAATTGTTGAATGATCCTGTGGTCATTCAAACACTTCTCTCTCTCTCTCTCTTGTTGAATGATCATTATGATTATAGCACTCCTATTGCTTGCACCACGGTCATGCTGGGGTTAGTGCATGATCATTTGATATGGTGAATGACCAGCAATAGCCAACAATATTAGGGGTTACTAAACAGCTTAATGGTGGTTGTTTGATAGTTAGTTGATGATAAATGGTGGTGAAATGATTTAATGGCCAATTGACGTTACTGAATGATAGATGATGGTTTATTGAAGACCAAATTTCAAATGTAATGGCAAGTAATAATTAGTCATGGATAGTAATTGATCTACTGCTTCAGTACTGTGATTGATGATGATTGATTGAAGATGAATCGATGATTAAGTTATAGTTTGCTGACTGATAATGATGATCACTTGATAGCCAAATGATGACTATCTGACGGTCAAATGAAAATCAATTGATCGTCAATTGTATGAGGCCTCATTGATGAGTAATGCTGGTTAATTGATGGTTGCTCGAAAGGTAATTGATGGTCAATTGATGATTGATTAAGTAAAGTTTGTTGACGATAAGTGATGGCCAACTGATGGTCACTGATAGCCGGTAAGGTTTGGAAAAAGGGGTAACATATTGTTCTGAAGGATGCTTAATGCCGGCAAAGCATGCATGAGTGCTCAGCCAGTTAGCTGAACATGATACAGGGGCGTAGACCATTTCTCAGTGTAATTGTGCACCGTTTTTATCAATTAGTACAGAACCATCATCCTTAATTCTTATTTTGGTAATATCGCCACAATTATTAAGACTCAACATGGTTTTACTTTTATTGTCAACTACTGTTAATTACAACCGATGCTTAAAGTTTGAAACGGTGATTACTTCTACGACTCTTACTATGCACAATTCATCAACCTTTTTCACCTATTTATATATCACCCTAGGAAAGCTAATTATTAATAACCATGGCCTAATACTGTAGCCATCATTGGTTTATCGCCATCAATCACCATCATTTACCGTCAATTACCATCAATCGCCATTGATTACCATTGATTACCATAAGTATCGAGTACCATCAATCACTAATCACCATTAATATTGATTTTAATTATCATCAACTACCATCAATTACCATTGTCAATCACCATCAATTGCCATCAGTTCCTATCAATCGCCACGAATTACCATACATTATCCTCAATTGGCACCAGCCATGAATAGTTAACAACGTTGGTTAACCATGTATTACCATGAATTAACCAACAACCATCCACTACCAACCATTACCACGAAACACAATACAATCAATCTCAATGAGGCCTTATGAGCCACAATTAGCATCTATATCAACTATTTTGAATCACCATGATAGAACCTCTACTACTCAACTACCATCAATTACCATCATCTCACCTGATCATCAACTACAAACCATTTCCATGCATCACAGTACCACTATTAGCCGTTCTGAGCTCCTGTAACTAGGTCACCCACGATACTCCAGGCGCAACATCCTTCAGCGTTGCCCGCGCCCCCGCCGCGGCATGCGGCGCACGCAGCGCACGCCGCACATGCGGCGCTGGCACCGGCGCAGCGGTCGTCGGGGACACTCTTTTTGGCTGTGCAGGCAGGAAGCTGCGAGCAAAACAGCGGTGGGTTGAGGGGTTGACCAATGGTAACACCAGAAACATTAGTTAGTAAACTAATGGTTGGCTACTGGTTGCCTAATGCTTGGCTAATGGTTGACTAATGGTCGGCTAATGGTTGACTAATGGTTGGCTACTGGTTAGTTGATGTTTGGTTTATTGTTGGTTAATGTTTGGTCAATGGTTGGTTAATGTATGATAACGGTCATAACTGGTTCCTTATGGTTGACAGGGTTGAATTTTGTCCCTTTAGGTCAATTTTGATGAAGTTTGGTGACTTTGGGTTTGGTTGGTTTGTTTATACCTGCCTTGGTTTGTCGTTTCGCTGTCAAGCCAATGGTACCTCTGGGGCCCGACGGCTACACTCCATGAAATACACAATTTAGCTGTGGCTTACCAAGAAATCGCCATTTCTTCATGTTATGTAACAATATTACAAATCCATGTTACATGGCTATTGAATTGTACAGTACCATGGAATTTATACAGTATCTCCATGAACAATGCTGGCCAATTAATTTGTTCAAGGGTACAGTTCAACGTTGTTCAACTGATCATCAATGTGCACCCCCACTTACTTCCGCGTTAACATTGCACATCAAGGGTACAGTTCAACAAATGCAATGTTAAGCATTTGTACTTAGATGTGCACCCCCACTGAGTTCCGGGTGACTAAGCGTGGCTATTGGATTTACAACCCACCTTATACGGTTACTTACTAAGGTAACATTATTTCCCAACTTTAGCCCCAACTGTACATCCAAACCAGAATGGAGCAAACATACTATCCTGGTTGGTGGTTGTAGACATTTTTCATTTCCCGTAGTAATTATCAACACATGGTTGGTTGACTAATATTTTTCATAGGTCTTGAAGCCACCAACCAGATCATTTGGAGCCGTTTTATCGATTTGGTGATCAACCGGGGGTTTAGATTTGTTGTTCAGCCGTCGAATGACTGGTTGAAATCGTCGATGATCTTTTGAACAAAGAAGATGCCTCACATGCAATTGTTGATATTGATACACCTTCGACAAGATTCAGGTTTGTTCATGAAGTTTCAGCAAACTTCAGATGTTTTTCTCTAGACATTCAGTGAACATGTTCTCTAGACATTCAGATGTTTTTGATGATCATTTCTTCATTTTTTCCATGGCTTTCAGTAGCATCCCCAACCCTGTCAACGCAGGAACCACCGGCGTTTTCGCGGTCCTAGGCGGCCTATAACCTGACCAACAAAGACACGGGTTTGTTGGGCGACGTTTCAGATCCATATGTGGTGGTGCGCTTGGGCAACCAGGACACCGGGGGGGTTTGGTACCACGGGTGGGCTGTGGAGGTTTGATGTTGGTTGGTGGTGGTTCATGGCTTCGGAGGACCATGGGATTTTCGATGGTTTATTGTGGTTAACACTTTGTTTAAATGGTTTTGTTGTGGTTAAGAGTGGTCGGACACTTGTCGGTAGACGCACCCCCCTGTCAAGCCAAACCAGGTACCTAGTATGACTCATGTTGGATGCTTGACAAACAAAACAAACATCAAGCGCTATAGCAACTAGCTCTCTTTATCAAACGCCCAGTCGCTGTGTTTACTCCCATTTGCTTATGTTCACTAACAGCTGGAATCAGACTGCTTTAGCAACCAATCTTGCAATCAGTCGTCCACCATTAGTCCACCATCACGAAGACACCATTTGGCACCTTGATTGTTTAAGCCATTTGAATTACAGGTACTGAATGCAACACGGCTTGACAAGATCAGTCAACCATTATACAGTTAATCAATGCCATAGTTGGATGATTGAGAATGAACCCCTTGTGCAAATGGCATAGTTGAATTTATCGGGTCACCGCCGATTCGCAATTAATCAAACTGGGCTTTACAAACAGGGCTCCACTATCAAGCCACCACAAACCACTACGATTTATTGGTCACTGTTTATTGGGGTGAACGAATCCCCATTCATCCCATTGGGCAAACTGGTTGATTTGGTAATGATTGATGGTCAACCCATGGACAATGAAGAATGGTTGCTGATGGTTTATGCGTTTGGATGATCAGAATTTCGTTGCGGCTCAGTGGTTTGTATTGCTCAGAGATGACTGATGGTTCATGCTTGTGATGGTGGTTTTCGGTGGATAAACGCAGTGACTCACAAATGAATAAACCATGAATGATCAACAACGCCATCACATTCACCATGATGCGCACACATACTCTTATGGTCATGAACGTTTGAAGTTTTGAAGCACTAGGTTCGCCATCATGGACCGTTCTTTGAACCATGAACTTCCACTTGCTTCGGATTGGTGGCAGATAGAAACCATCTCGTGCCAATTTTTTTGGACCGACACAATGGACCTATACCTGATGAAGCCCACGAATATGGCCGGTGCTCTGTATGTTTGATATACATTGGCTCACTGTTGGGTGCCACTCAGTGTCAGAGGATTAGTTCGAACTTATGCTCTGAAGACATCCAACCTTCGCTTGAAATGTGGTGTGCCTATGATTTGCCTACCAAGTTGCTGCCGGGTTTCCCCGTTCACCAGGGCTTCCTGGGATACCAAGGGGGCGGCCCTGGGGACCCCACAACGGTGGACCAGCCACTACTGACGCCATCGTAACCAGGAGTTCCTCACTCCGGTGCAGAGCTCAGGGTGGTGGTGGATGTTTAACGCTGGGGGATACTGATGGATATGAACTAATCATGGCTAATCACCAACAATAATGGTGATAATAGATTAGTTAGAAGATGGTAAAAATAGCCGATTATCGATGAATACCAACAATAATCAGGTAGGTAGGTAATGGATAATAGATGGATATCACTAACAAATAATGGTTAATGGTGAATGGTAATACATGGTAATGGTTAATAAATGGTAATAATGGCAGGATAATCGCCAACAATGATGGCTGATAATATGGTGGTTTCTCAAAATAGGGATACCCCAAGAATGGATGCTTCGTTACTATCAGTGGTCAATATTGGATGATTTGGGGGTCCCCGTATTTGAGAAACACCCTAATTGATACCAACCATGATGCTGGTTTGCTATGGGTTAATGGATAATGATGGTCAGTGAGGTTTACGGTAGATACTAAGTAAGCGACCAGAGAGGGACTATGGTAATGGTGATGATAGTGAATGGACTAATGACCGTAGTGATGATAGTGAAATGGCTATAGTGATGACAGTGAATTGATGGTCAATTAATGCTTAAAGAACAATTGGTGGTTTGTAGCACGGAACAGTCTCAAACGATTCATGATTGATAGTGCTACACAAAAAATATAGGATTTATTGACTACTTGTCGACTAACACTTATTGACCATTTAGTGACTATTTATATCTATTTATAGGATTTATTGTAGGTAACAATTGCAATGATAAATGTTTATAGGACTTATTGTAGGTAACAATTGCAATTTAAGCATTTAGGTGACTACTTATTGTTTTTATGCTGGAACATTTGCAGGTAAACAATTGCAATGACTTGCTCCATGGTTCCGAGCAAGCGCCGGGTTTCACCGCTGCTCCAAGGTGATCAGCAATGACCTGAATCCCGTTTGGGAGACGGACAATAAGTTCACCCTGCGAGCCCAGCATGTTTAACGAGAGCTGCAAGTAGAAGCCTTGGTTGGTTGGTTGGCTGGTTGGTTGGTTGGTTGGCTGGGTGGACAGTCGGTTGGTTGGGCGATTAGTTCGATTGTGATCAAGACCACTAAGTAACCAACAAGAATAGCAGGTTCAGTCAACACAAGTAGTACCAACCAATACAACTTGCCTGCAAACATACTATGCCACCAGTAGCCACTAGTGTAACTGTTGTTTCATTTGTTGGTTGGTTGATGTTCAGTTGCCCTGGATGATACATAAAACCATGCATTCAAAAAGATTCTTTACCCAACCAATGTGGGGTTCGGTGTTTACTCAATGCGTTTGATGGTGGCCTCTGGAGTCGATGAGGATGATGGTGATTGGTTTTAGACCCACAGACTCTGACATGTTACTTCGTTGACTTCTTGTGACTGGTTGATATTGATTCTTATCATGTGAATTGATCATTGGTTTACATCATGATAGCCACGGTCAACCAGTCATATGGTTGGCAACCATATCAACTATAGCAATTTGGCATGTCTATCCATGGCTGGACAACGGGTTTCCCCAAAAGGGTAGGTAAGCATGGCAGGACGGTGACCCAGGAGGACACACTGTTGGAGCTGGAAGTGAAGAACTCGACGCTTGAAATTGGAGCATCCTTCACAGATGCTAGGTATGGGTAACACACTATAGTACTACGATCATGAATGTATACTTGTGTTGGTGGTTGAAGCATTTCGTATTTTCATTGATTTGTCCCAGTATAAAGAAATATAAGAAATGATTCGTTGATTGACCAAAGGTAAAAAAAAATGAAACCACCAAAAACTCTGCCAGATAGAATGGTTGATGGTACAGTTGGGTACAGTTTGGTTGATGGTTTCATTTTTTTACCGCAGGCTTCACCCCATGAACTGGGTCGCTGCGAGGTTGGCGCCAGTTCACACCACCGGGAACTCTGGATTGGATATAAACCATTTGGTCACGGAATGGCATGGATCCTTTTGGATAGTAACCTCATGTGTTAAATCATCAAATCACCAACAAACTAGTTCGTAGGTGCCTAAGAATGGGTCTCCGGATTTTCAACTGGGGGGATGGTCCTGAAATTGTAATATAGATCATGATGGCCATCTTCAATTGAAGCTTCTTGGGAGGGCAATGACGACCCACACCAGGTCCAAAGTCAGAATTAGTGTTGAATAGGACATTTCAGTGTCTCTCAAAATAGGTGACCCCCAAACATGGATGAATTACCCCTATTTTACCAACTTGTCACCGGTGAACGCCTACCATGATGCCTCCAAGGAACATTCTGCGAGATGACAGTTTGGGTCTCTCGTCTTCACCACGTGAAGTGCCACTGGTATCCTCTCCTCGTATGGAGGTAGCCAAGAAACCAGCACTTCCCCTTTACAAGCGACTTAGTTCACTGGTTGTTCTTTGAAATCAGTGCTTGCGCGTCAGAGAAGTGGCAAGGGTTGCGAACATGTTGTGCAATTTGCATCCATCTAGGATGGTCCAGAAATCCGGAGTTGCGGGAAGCATCAAAAGATGCTAGATCGATCCGGTCCGGGATCTAGAATTGGTTAAAAAAACTAGATTCTCAACAAAAATCAACCTGTCCAGATACCATCAACCCCCGAGACATCACTGTTTCTTACCACTTCATCTATCACTTGTGGCCTCGGCAATGACCATATCCCGTAATATCCCAACATCTCCCCTCCTCAAAGTCTCCCCACTGCCTCAAAAAAGTCATCCCATCGAGGTGAGTTCAACCCCAAAAACCACCCACATCATCCATCCGCTGCAGGTGTCACCTCCTTGGACTTCCGATCCCTGACACCTTTTGCGCCTTGGCGAAACTGCGCGGAGCGCATGAGAAGCAGCTGGTGCGGCTCGTTGGTACGAGGGAACTGACATGGACTGACTGATTTGTTTGGAGGTACACCATCATTAATCTTTATGAACCATTGTTCGGAATTGAAACTCCCATGGTTTCCCAATAGAAAAGCATTTAGAAAATCGTGAACCATCGTGATAGTCAGCAATTTCAACCATGAGTCCACCATCATGAATCACCAAGCACAAAGAGTGGTGTCTATTATTTCTTAACCATTCTTAATCTATGGTTAAGAATTGTTGTTAGTTTACCATCTCTTAAGCGTAAGCATCATAAATCATCAAACATGCAGCATTTAATCATAATTCAAGCGATGTTCAGTGTTCATGAACCATGACTAATCATGTATTCCAAATTCCCTGTTGTTGAGAGGTATCCCCTATGTTTGACCATCACTAAGCACCACTATCCATCATTGCCCATCACTATCCATCGCATCATGAACCACCATTGACCATCATTCACCACAGAAAATCCCATGGTTTCCCTATAGAAAACCATCATTCACCATCACCACCAACGACCATGAAGCTTCTACCCAGGTCTGGCATACCCAGAAAGACCTCCTGAAAGACGGAGAGAAGGGCGAACTCGAGTATGCAGCGCCTTGGCATGTGGGGGAGGTTGCTGAGATCTCGAATCGTTGTCTCTAAGCTGGTTGCGCTAAAGGTCTCTGTTTTTTATAGGTGGACCAGCTGGCAGTCACTAACCCCGAACTGGAATATCACCAGCGAAACCCTGGGTTGCACCAGCGAGTTCTTCCTGGTGGATTTTAAACTTCCAGGCCAGTGGCTGAGGGTAACTTTTTGAGTGACTTTGCCCCAACATTTTTAAGGAAACTGGTGACCAACTTTGGCTGAAGCTCTGACTCCCAATCCCCAAGCTGATATTGTTTTTTGTTTCGCCACCTTTGTTACTCCATTTGGCGGTTTCTCAAAACAGGGAGCCCCTAAAATGGTCGTTTGATTGCTACAAGGATATTAATGTTGGATGACTTAGTGGTACCCCCATGGTTTGAGAAACCACCATGACTCGGGATGAGAGATGGACATGCCATGTTGATGGAGCACAGTGAAGCCGTTGGGAAGGGCTGATTGACGAGCCGCTGGTGAAGGATCCTTGGTCCAACCGTTGTTTCAGCACGGTGAAGATCGCTGGAGGAGCTCTGCTTGGACTCCTGGGATGGGCGCTGTCCATAGATGATTTCTTTTTCTACGCAGATTGATAGTAGTAGATCCACATTATCAAAGCACCACTAGTTTGACATAGTTTAACCATTAATAGACACAATACACCATTAGTTTGACATAGTTTAATTAACCAAAAGTAGCCAAGAAAACACCACGAGTTTGACATAGTTTGACTATAAATAGCCAAAAAACACCACTAGTTTGACATAGTTTGACTGCTGGTTTGACATAGCACTATCCAAAAACATGATCCAACTCGCTCCATTGCTTTTTTGCCTGAGATCCCACCACTTGGCACTGCCATTAGAAGTTCAGTGCGTCAATCTCAAAACCACTCACTTTCCTACTTGTTGCTGTGGGAGCCCGAACATTGAATTGCCTAGGTGCACTTCAAACCCGATTCCTGAGCGAGGATGCGAGGATACAAGCAGCTGCAGCCTCCCGGATGATTTGCAGGACCCAGCTGCGATTACTCGATGCTATTCATGATTCTAAGGATGAAGCACCAAAGGGGAAATGTCTCTTGATGAACGGTATCTCATGACATGTACAATTCCGAAAGTGTTCTCGTTCTTGGTGTGGGTGGCTGTGATGTTTTCGTTTTTGGGTACTGGTTGAAATCCAGCTGCTTGTTTGCACAAAAGAGGAAAAAGAGTTGCTCGCCAAAAGAAGGGGTTGCTTTCACAACGAAAGTTGGGGCTATTTGGGTATGGAACAATTTCGTTTCTTTTTGCCATCAGGGTCCTGGGATTGACAGCACAGACGGAGGTACGCCAACGTCTAGCGAACCTTTCGGGTGTCCCTGCATTTTTGGAGGTACCCATTATGACATGCTGGGCAAGACAAAGACTGTTTGCCTCAGCTTCATCTGGGATCGCTTGCGATCGATTGACTCCGTGGCAAAGAACCACATGGAGTCTTGAAGTAGTTGCTGGGGATGTCCACAAATCAACCACATCACAAAAATCCGGTGATTCCCATGGATTGATTCAATAAGCTGATCACTGAGCTGGTCAACGAGGGTTCCCTGTTGAAAAGGATGGTGGTCACTGTCAATGTGGACAGCCCTGGCATGGCCAACGCCGTATTTGCTATGAATCTGACCTCTTTTTGCCTGCTGTTGTCAGCAGATGATGACGCTTGGCTGTGAACCTAGCCTGGTTTGGACTTGGAGATCATTTCAATTTTTCAGCTGGACCCATAGCCCCATATAGCTGCTATATCCCCTATAGTTGCTAGTTCTTATCCCCTATTATTAATCATTAACCATTGGTTGGTTGATTAATGTTAACCCTATTTGTCTGGTTGGTGATTTCAAGATGACTTTTCATTTTCAACCAATTGGGATGATGGCTTCCAATTGACTTATGCATATTTTCGGCACCGGGGGGCAGGGTTCCCCAGCAACCTCATTGGAAACAACGGCACATGCCTGCCAACATTCCTTGTCGCATGGACTGGCTTGGCACAGTTGATCAACAGCTCAAACTGTTCAGCAGCTATGGGACCTCAATGCTTGCAGTTGAAGCTTCCGGGTGATCATTTGCTGAGCATAGAGCATCATAGAACCGCTAATATCATAGGAAATCAAAAGGACATCATATGAAAGTATATTGTAAAATGTAAAATCATTATTTCCTTTTTATTTCCTTTTGATTTCCTTTTTAGCCAATCGCCACTTCCTTCCACACAACCCTAATATTCCAAACTAGCCTGGGTCTTAACCATTTACTGTAGGGGGTTAGTATTAGGGGAGCAAAGATCTCTTTCAGCCTAGCTCGAATTCTGATTCCTCAGCTTTTACTGGTTGGTGGTTTCAAACATTCTTTGCTTTTTTTACTAATTATGAACAAATGGTTTGTCGACTATATCAAAAATTGTCCTTATCAATGATTATTATTGTTATCAACAACTATTTTCCTGAATAATTTCTTGCTTTTATCATGTTGTTTTATCAATGATTATTATTGTTATCAATACTTATTTTCCTCAATAATTAGTGATATACACTTTATATTGTTCAAAGGGGTGGTTCAACCCCCAAGCAGTTTAGCTTGTGATGGGGTCACCCAGCGATGCACAAAGCTTGCTTCGGCTGCGGGGGTGAAAAGCTTGGAGCATCGCTGCCGTTCACGTGCCGCGCTGCCGGTAATGGTAACGTCGAATCCTCAGCTCCCATTGAGCTGCACAACAGCCGAATGGTGAAGGTTCATGGTGGTAACTGGTGGTTAATGGTGGTTAATGGTGGTAACTGGTGGTTACATGTGGTTACATGTGGTTACAACCATGGTAAATGACGGTTTGGTTAAGAAGTAGGGGGTTAGATATTGCTAGATATCAAGGTACAAAGTGGTAGACGTTGCCATATTTGATGGGAAAACCATCAGCTTAAGACGATATCATACAAACTAAAGTTTGACTATTTCAGCTCTATATGATAAATGATCTCATATTGTGCCAAGTAAACCATCTATGAATTATCTGCCCTTTTTCTCCAACCATGTATGGTCTGGGATTTGAGGGCCAGATCAGCTTCGACAGAAACCGCCAAGTAGAGTTGGAAATCCACAGTTCTGTAGACCCCAATTACGTCAAATAGCCCTGAGTCATACGTTGATTATAAATGCTAAACATGAATATTGAACGGTAATGCTTATTACTTAGGGCATTTAGTTATTCATGGAAATGGTCGAATAACCATACCAATCGCCGAAAGTAATGGTTATTTCGTTGTTCAACGGTAGTTGATGGTTCACCAGAAAGCCCTTGAGCTTTTATGGTTCCTTTGCCCAACGCCAACGATGATCAATTCGAACCATTGCGCTTCCTCGTCAGGGATGGTGAGGGGCTAGTCATCCAATGGTGAGGCGAAGTGGTTGTCGGATGACCCACCTTCATTCACCATGGACGCTACACTGATCATTCAATATTTACATGTATTAACCATCTATAGTAGATAATAAACCAACCATCATTTATAGGGTTTCCTATTTTGAGAAGCTCCCATGTGTGTCATTAACAGATTCCGTTTGATTGAAGTTCACTATAAAAGTCAGCGGTGATTTTTTTCTGACATCAGACCACATTTCCACAGATCAGTTCCCCACTCATCCCTAAAGTTGTTGCTTTGTCAACCCTGCCCAAGTCACTTACGTTGCGTCGTTGCACGCTTGTCGCTGCAGGCAGAAGCTCCTCCTGGCGCCCTCTTCACCAAGTTCAAGGAGTTGGGGGCCCAGGAACTCCAGCACAGGGCGCACTCCAAGCGCGGGGGATCCACGAAAGTGGCGGGAAAATTCAGGGGGTCGGATGGGCGCCCCAGAAATGCGGAGGTTTTTGGCAGATCAATTTCTGACAGGCGGAGATCTTGAGCGGACAAGTGATATTTGTCGACGCAGTAGAACTACATTCGAAATCATTCGAACATATTAAAACCTTTCGAGCATGATTACATACCCCCATCCATCGTACATATCACATACCCCCCCATATGATCGTTTCAAACCGTTTCAAGCCTTAGAACTCGACATCTCACCATGGCCTTACCTCGTGATGCCAACGCCCAGCCCAGGTACGTGCTCAGTGGGGGCCGGGACACCCGGAGCAGTGCATGCAGTGCTGGTGTTTGCGCTACAGTGGTTCTACGGAAGAAACATGAAGGAACTGGTTTTTCTGTGAATCCGATTTTTCTGTTGAAGAAACATATTTTTCAGAACCACTTTCTTCGGCTCAATGTTAGCTGTTTCTGGAGAGCTGTTTTCCCCATCACAACTGAAAGTTGAACACTGCATGACGCAAACACAATCGGGTATTTGGTTCTGATCCTATTAGATCTAGGAGTACTCGGAGGTGGAACCCTCTGAAGGATCTCACTGTTGTTCATCGCTGGGATTTTCCAAGCCATTCCATTTGTATTGTTTACGATTGTTATCCCTGGTGGCATGTGTGAAGCATTGAGCAGCCAGCCAACCTACTTCAACAAATTAATCTGTTTTTTTTTTTTTATGGAATTGTTATCTAACTGGTCGATACGGGGGTTCAATGGGGCAACTAAAACGAAAGGTTCATTGCTAATCCACGTCTAGAAATGGATGGTGTTCTTTCCGGTATAACCCGAAGGAAACCAACCTACAGAAGCCATGATGAATCATTTGTCAACCATGTTTTTCACTGTCACTAGCCGTTCATACCGACCACTGATATCATGAAATGATTCTCAGCGTTATTTGTCAGAAGCCATTTCCATTTGCCATTAACCATTACCCATCATTCAGCCATCCACCATCCATCTATCATCAATTGACAATCATGCAACCATCATTCAACCATCATCATTCACTATCATCACCTTCTGGCAAACTAAACTGGAAGCTAACAAATCTCAATTTCTTAAAGGTAAGCCACTACTAATGGTGGATTTTTCACGCAACTAGCTTAGGTGGCTGGAGAGTAAACCATCATTCAACCATCATTAAATGGATAATAAGATATGGAAACCATCCGTTAAAACCATCATTAAACCACCATTTACTGATGAATGGAAACCATCACCATTCACCATCTGGTTGGTGGTTTCATTCACATTTTGCTTATTTTCCCACTTGTAATCATTAACCATTGGTTGGTTGTCTCTCGCGTATTTTTCACGACGGGGTAGTTCAACCACCAACCAGATGATGATCATTATTAGCCATTATAATTAATCATATTATTAACCACTATTAATTAACCATTATTTTGGGAGCCATCATTATATCACTGGTTGGTGGTTTATCCATCACTAATTACTAATTACCTACTATTAATTATATCATTGGTAACCACTATTAATTAACCACAATTACCTACTAAAATGCTTGGTTGAAACCACCAACCAGTAATGATCATTACTATCCATCATAATCATTGTATCAACTACTAATCAACCAGTATTAACAACCAGATTCATAGGGGTGGTTCCACCAACCAGATTATGACCATTCATGATCATTATCATTCATTTTCAATCATTACAACCAGATTATCAACCATTATTAACCACTATTTAGCCACTATTTGAAACGACCAATCATTCACCATCCAACCATCCATCCCACCGCAGGTGCCAACGCCTGCGACGTGGCCTTCTACTTCTGCCATTGGCTCACCGATTTGGCCGGCGCCGAGCCCTACCCGCAGGCACAGCCACGGCCTGACACAACGGTGGAGGTGATGATAGTGACGTTGGATGGAGGTATTTGGTGGTTTATTGGATGGCAAATATATGGCAAATCTATGATGAATCTATGCTTTGATGGAGTTATTTGGTGGTTTCTCAAGCCATAGGGGACCTCCAAATCATCCACTTTAACTCATTTATAGTAATAAACCAGCCATTTTGGGGGCTCCCTATTTTGAGAAACCCCCATTTGATGCTGTTTGTTGATGGTAAATTTGATGCTCAATCTATGGCTAATACATGGTTCGATGGAGTTCTTTGATGCTGACAAATCGATGGGACTTGTTGATGTTTGTTGTACTTAGTCTATGTAGGGGTTTCTTAGGCCATAGGGAACCCCACCAAAACTGATGGTTTTTATGCATGTGTATATATGTATATATGGATGTTTGGGGGGTCCCCTATTGGGAAACCACCATATGCTTAATCTGTGGTTTGTTATCGTTAATGTCACGATAACAAAGCAAACTGTTATGATAACATCAATCTACTAATGGCAGTTAGTTGATGGCAATGGTTCATTGGTGGTTGAGTCATGGTGGCTGATGATGACACACATGGTGATGGTTGATGATGGATGTGCATGGCAGTTGGGGAATGATGGTGACACTTTTGATGGTTAATCATGATGGATGGCAACTAGTTGATGGTGCATAGTGTTTGATGTTAAGTCATGCTGAAATGATGGTTATTTCATAGTTGTTGGTCAATGATGTTTCATGATGCCAATAGTTGTTGGCGATGGTTCATGACGATTATAGGAATCGTCAAGAACGGTTGCAATTATTGATGAATGATTGTTCAAATGACAATATACTTGATTTTCAGTTGCAAGTGATAGTAAATTTGGTACATGGTGATCACAACTGTCGTGAAGAATGATATAGAACGGTTGCGGGACGTGGTTCATCTCATGGATGACAATGATCAACCATAGATCAACCCTACAAAGCCATGAAAATTATCTATGATCAACCATACATATAGATTGCTAGTGGTTGTTGTGGGATAAAAGAGAAGCAATGATATCAAGAGACAGCCATACGCTGGTGGTGACGTTGTGAAGCGGTTCGTGGTGCCTTTGTCTTTCTGTTGACGTCATGAAGGAATCATTACCCATCAGCAACCATTAGTGGTTGTTGATATGGTATACGTGATATGATGATGGTTCATGAGATGGTTCGTGATGGTTGGGAGAATGCCATGAAAACTATAATGATATGCGGATATGCTATCATACATCACCACCACATAATCATTTCGTTTTTGGTACATCGGTATATTTGTATCATATCTTTATCTTATCATCAAATGCTTTTGCTGGATGATGACCCTTGAACGGTATTACTGAATGGAATCTATCCCCAGGAACGGCTGTTTAGGAGGGATCCTTCCCCCCTACTAAACACCCAAAGGTGCTAAAAAGTAGCGGATCTCTACATTTGGTGCCGGGTACCTGTGGGGATCGGTTTTTATTCGCTGAGTGTTTCCGGGCGGAGGATCAACATTAAAGGAGAAGGGATCATCATTCACACCATGATCAAGAATTGTCAACCATATCAGATGTCATCAACCATCATCAATCATTTTGCCATCGTTTCACCATCATGGACCAACGCACCACCGCTGATTTTTTGATTATCAATTCCTGGTACTAACTTTACCAACCAGCATTATCCATCATTTCCGGTCATCATCATTCCTGGTTTGTCCATACTAGAAATTGTTCACCCTATAACCGGTATCAGTATGACAACATTTTACATTGACCAGTTCATGCAGCTGTTCAGCATCAACCATCAAGCAGCTCTAGTCATCATCGGTGAGTTATCGTGAGCTATTACTGATCATCATTCTATGACCATCATTAAGCATCGTCAGCCATTGTGAGACGTCATCATTCATCATTGACCATCATTAATTAGCCAATATTCAGCCATACTTAGCCATCCCACACACCATATATAGTATGTGTACCTACATGACTGGGCTATTTGTTAGGTAAATGTTGGTAAATGTACCACACATGGAGTGTCTGGGCATCGCTAATAGTTTCCTGGGGTTTCCGAGGGTTTCCTATAAAATATGGTGATTTTCCATTGCCAGATTAATTTACCAGGTGGTAGCCACCATTAATGAAGCATCATTCAATGTTTCGCCCTCCAGGAAGGTTGCGAGAAGTTTGTCTTGAAGTTTCCCAGCAAGGCAGTGTGCCCCAAACCAGATCGGGCGCGGTGGCTGTGAAAATATCTTGCATGTGCACATAGAATTTGCGAGGTTGGATGTGTTTGGATATGTTTGGATACATATTTACTCGCACTTACATGTGTTTGCTTACGTTGCATGTGCATGTGTTTTGCTACGTAGCTATGTATATCTTGTCTACCAACCAGTATGGCAACCAGAGGGCATCATACTCACGATCAACCAGCATACTTCCTAAGAGTAGCCAGTGGATGTATACATTAAAAACAAACACGGAGGACACTGACATATATATGTATACATTATGAATGTACTGAGAGACATGATCACATTGTCGGCCACATAAGCCTATGGATCAACCCCCTGTTTATGGTGGACCAATTTCTTGACATGCTCAACACTTATTTGGTGATCCGAGTCTCTGCTGAGTCTATGACTCCAACCATCCCCTGGTTGTGCTGATAGGTCCAGCTATGGTGGATCCACACAACCAGCGCTTAGGGACGAGTGTCGTGATACAATGATGCTTGATGGATCTTGATGGTTGTCGAAGCCTTGATATATCCAGCTCTTGTTGGAGGGCAATGGTTATCAAAGTACATCCAGGTCTTGTTGGAGGGCACAGCAGCCGGTGTCTTGAACGATGAAACTGGTGGTTGTCAGACCTTGCAGTGGCACAGTGGCCGTGATTTGTGAAACTGAAACCAGCTGAATGATTCACAGCTAAGCTAAGCCATGTACAGCTGACATGTATAGAAAACACTACGGCTGAAAATACTGCGTTGTAATAATCGAGTATGCTTTGTATATCTTTAGGGTTTTCAAGCATTGCTACTCAAAAGAATTGTAAATAAACATCTCACAAAGACTATTCCAGGACCTTTTTTTTCATGGGCAGCAGGGTGAACCGAGAATCCAGCTGGAAGGCCAAGGGTGGCCTAGAGTCACCCATACCTGTACAATCATTATCAACCATTTCAGTATGAACAATTTCTAACACAATCACATGTCAGCCTAGCCACATATTTATTGTATCCATAAATAGTGAATTTTCTAGGCTTTGAGGTTGGTTTACCAGAGTGACTGTCACTCAAACCTGTGTGATTGATCAGCAAGCATAGCCAGTAAATTCAAACTAAGAAATGACCAGGTAAGCAGTATCTGACTGTTGGAGAATTTCGCGAGTACGGCCAGCTTACAGATAGATTGTAGAGCAGACAGTCTTCCTCTTTTGTTGATGAAGCACTGACTAGAAACCTTTAACATTAGACACCAAAGATAGATTTCGAAGACTCATTCTTCTTTCAGTGAACTGCTTTCCCTTTAAGCACAAAAACAACACATTTATCCAACAAGGTGAATCAATGGTTCACTGAGCCATGTGTTCACTGCTCCATGAAATGTCACCCCGTAAGAACTCATGAAGCCAACATTTGATAACTATGTGTTCTCAACTGTTCACCATGGATGTCAGTGATTGGCATTTTATCCCCCAAGCTCGTAATCATGTAATAGTAATAAAATGTAATAAACCATCTCCACATGATTACTTGGGGGTTACTGTTAGGTATAGATCTTCGGGGTACCCCATCTCCACCATCAGGGTATAGCAATAAACCATCCATACCAGCAGGGGGTACCCCACTGGCTTCCACCAAAGCCAGGTCCTGGGATCCTTCATCAATTCCTTCAAGATCGTTAGCGAGCTAAGCTCAAAGCCCGGAAGCCCAGCTTGTGGGAACCGCACGGATGCCCGGCAAGGCCAGGGAAGCGTGGCCAAGAGTCGTGGTGCGCGGACATACGGTGACAAACACGATATACTTCGAGGTGGTTTTATACATTTTTTTTCCCCTAGTAACTAGCTATTAAGATATGGTTGGTTGACATAATATTTTTTTTATAGAGGTTGAAACCACCAACCAGTATATGCTAAATGATGATTAATAGTGATTAGTAGTGGTTACATGATGTTGTGAATGATGGGAACATGCTGGTATTATACTATACTGATGTTACAAATGATGGTAAATGGTGGTTGCTAGTGGACGGTTATTGTTGATTGGGCGACTACCATTCACCGCCATTATTTGTGGTTCAGAATTTCCCATGTCGCAAGATGTTGACATGTGTTCACCATGGTTTGCAGGGATGGTTGCCAATGGTCATCATGATAGTGAGTAATTCACTATTTGATACAGGGAAGATGATGCTCGGTAACTGAACACTGGGGTATGGTGATGGATGAGAATTGATAATGTCCAACACGTCAGAATAGTCAAACATGATGATAGTCTGATCTAATGGGCATTTCAGGATCAACAATTCTGGACACGTTGTCTTTTTATGTTCACTTACCCATTTTGCAGCAGAGACTGAGAAGAAAGTCGATTGCATGTTTTTGGGTGATTATTGATGTCCCCAAATTGCCTCGAGTCTGCCAAAATGGAAAGCAAAAGGTGCTGCTGAGAAGGCGCATGACCCTCCGGTACTCTCCAAGCTGGAAGCAAAAAAGTCACCAGTTTGAATGGTTTTTGATAGGTAAACCAGGTTAACCAGCTACAAATGATAGATTTTCACGGGCAACCAGGTGAGATTTCCCAAGCCATCCCAAATCACCGGTTGCGCCAGGATGGGGATGATCCCAGTTCATGGATCACCCGCAGTGAGGGTCATTTACCTGGTTCCCAACTCGTGGTCGTGAACGGCATGGAATGGCTTTTGTGTGTCCTTCTATCCACCTGATGTTTCTATTCATTTAGGGGATTTTTCTCCATATGTTATCCATCCCATTTTTCCATTTATTTAGTCGATTTGTCTTCCCACATGTACTTTTTGATCTGTCTATCTACCTAGTACCTATCTGTGAGCTCAAGGGACCGCTGGCACCACCATTGTTGTCGATGCGCCCAGGAGCGAATCGCAAGTGTTGGAGGACTACTTGGTCAGTTGGCGGCATCTTCAGTCGTGGAGCTATGCGGAGCGTATTCACCTACCTGGTTTTCTTTGGGATTAGAATGAGATCATCCACTTGACAGAAACTACAAGTGATGCTTGTGGCTAAGATTCGACAAGATTCATGCTTAACGAAAATTGATCGCCACAAAAGCCGACAAGTGGCAGGTCTTTTCAGAGGTATACATTGACCCACAAGGTGAAGGAAAATTGACACATCGTAGATTTGAATCCTTTGACCCCGTGCCAGACTTTGTTCTGATTGTGACGTTTCATCGATAGTGAACCTTGCAGTGTACTGCTGTCATCTGGACCCTGCAGCAGTTCCAGATAGAGCTATCTCAAAGTGGTCCCATAAATGGCAATTTTGATAGGAACATGATTGTAAACCATGTGTAGAGTGTGCATGAGCGTGCTACGTTGAAACCGACCGTGTAGGCACGGCTCAAAGTGCAGAAGGATTGCAGCAGTGGATTGGCCTCACTTAGTTGATTGCATGTAGCCACTTCTGGCTGTGCCATATCAAAGTCTTCCTGTCTCAATTGGTAGGAAATCACTCCCATCAATGCTTGAAGCTTTACCAGACATTCCTAAAGGCCTTGAAGTGTCCCAGCATTGCTGAGTCAAAGTGCTACTGGTAAGCATTTTTCACCATTTTTCACCACTATCACGGAGTTGTTTTTTCTCGGAAAATCGACGTGGGAAACCCGTGCTTTAACCACCAATGATCGGGATTTCCCAGGGCGATTTTCCAAGATAAACCCTCCATTCCTGGGATGCTACAGTGAAGAAAACCCAGGGAAAACCCACAGAAAACGAATGGAACCCCCATGAACCCCCCATGGGGATCCAACATTCCTGTACATTTTTTATAGGAAAACCCATGGAAAATCACTGCGTTCCACCCGCGATTTCCATCGCCAGCTGAGCTGCGCTGCCAGCGTTTCAGGTTTGGAGATGGACGTCCCACAGCCCTTCGTTGGGAGAGGCGGGGGCGAAGCCACCATGGATGATCATGAGTCAAACGAGGGCTATTGAGATAAGTTATGATCTTTTAAAATAGATAGATTGAGATAAGTTACCATGAATTAGGATAAGTCCTTTACAATAGATGATGCAATTTATCATCATTCATATTTCAGTGTTTTTTCGAGTTATGTCATGGTTGAAACATGTTTAAACAAGTCAGGCTGAATTATTGTGATGGACAATGGTCGCTGGCGAGTGATAGTCAAGAAGGGGAAAGCTCCAACGATGACCAACAGCTCAAGCGAAGCCTTTCAGTTTGTTGGGGTTCACATCGGTTCACCAACTGCTTTGTCGATTCGCCCGGGGGAATAGCTCCAAAGCGGCTGCAACCAGAAGTGTTGGGGAGTCCACCAAAGGTTTTTGTGTTGACCCACTTAGTGAGACGTTTCATCCGTCAAGTGTTGACCAAATTCACATTAATCCGCCAGAGTTGAAGCAAAGCTTGAGATGGGTTTGACCATAAGTGATGGTACCCCTTCACCCAATCATAGCCATCATGAAAAGGGAAACCACCAGTTTTCGTGGGTACACCATCTTTGAGCAAACCCATATAGTGGCCTAATTCAATGAAAAAAAACATAATAAACCCACCAGAATCGAAGTAAGCACTGGTGATTGTTCTTGTTGTATGAGCGATGTTGGGCATAAGCGCAGCGGGTTTTACCCTCAGAGCTTGAAAGCTGAAAGTACAACTGGCTAGGGAGGGGCAGGGAATCATGCGTTAAAGTCTTGGAAAACCAGGTATGCCTTTTAGCAGTGGTATCGTTGTGGTTTTCAGTTGATTGATTATGCTAATGGTGTACATCATTGTTAACTGATTGGTAGATCAATGGTTTTATCAAGGTGGGATTCGCCATGACTTTCCAACTTACTCAATTATTCTTGATTATGGATAGTATCGGTGAAGAGTCTGAAGTATAATCAATAGTCTTGTGTAGGCAATGCAACTTGGGGTGAGTGGACTGCTTGAATCGAATCGACTTGGCAGAGTTGATGTATGTAGGCCAGGTATGGTGGAGTGCATGTAACGTTCGTTCGTTGTATCTCCATTTCTTGGTTTCGTTGGGAATCCAAAGTTTAGACTCCACTTCATAGGGTTCCTGTTCTCAGCTTCAGGGGTCTTTGCAAGCAACAAAGCCCAAGACATGTCCAGATAAGTAGATTGCTATTGTTGCGAGGTCGCTCATTTTATCGTCCTCCTGTTCATCATCAATCGCTGCAGAGAATGATTTTGACCCACTGTTATTGCGAAGTATAGATCATTGTTGACCAGAGCATTCAGCAGCAGTGAAAGCCATTCCAAACCATTACCATTATTACAATCCATGGTCAATACGAACCACCACGAGAAACCATAGTCCTTTATCATGGGCAGCCTATCGTTTACCAACATATTGCCCACACAATTCAATTCATTGATGAAGCACCACCATCCACCAGCATGAGCTAATGCATGACCCTCGAGTCGTCAACCATCAGCGGTAACGTTCACTGTAGATACAATGCAAAGTGACTTGATGAGAACAACACAACCATTAAGTTGCTTTACATACATGTGCACATATGTTCATGAACAAGTATACACAAATCGACCTCTATTTGCATATGTTTTGATCAAAATATACACTACACATACATTGATTTGTATGTCATGTATACATATAGTTATACACTTATTTTTTTGCACATACATATATGTGATGACTGGTTTGTGTAATTTTGTGCAAGGGCCGCAAGGGAATGAACCTTTTTGTGCCGCCAATGAAAAAATGAGAAACATATATATATAACTATATATAAATAAATATTTATATATATATATATATTTTGTTTTTTTCAATACATATATATTATATATATTTATATATCAAATGAATTTTACACATAATCAGCCACCTCTCCAGGTGCCCAAGGGTCATGGCAGCATGGCTGCTTTGTGCTTGGTGGTCATGGCCCCTTGGCGGTTTCCGAGTTTCGCGCGGAAGGGGACAGGGGGCCAAGCAGAAATCCTGGTGGTGAACAGTTGGTTAGTGGTGGTTAGTTGGTGGTTAGTGGTGGTTAGTTGGTTGGTGAACAGTTGGTTAGTTGGTGGTTAGTTGATTGATGGTCTAGTTGATTCATGATTCAGTTGATGAATGGTTCATGGGTGGTTCATCGGTGGTTCATCGGTGGTTGATAATTGGACGATGATGCTTACGATGCCAGTGTTTCAAAACTGTTGAATGTTTTGGATCATGATGCTTGAAAAAGCGTGTGCAATCATGCTTGATAAAGATGGTGGTGGTTGTGGTAGTTGTGTTGATAATTGTCTTCAACAACAGTACAATGGCAGAAAATAATTGCACATTGTGGCTGATGATCATGGTTCAGATAATGGCTGATGAAAGCGAATTATAGTAAATCATTGGTAGTAGTGATAGTGATGAATGACAGTTGATAATGAAGATCACAAATCACTCCGAACTGTTGCGATTCGTCAAAATCAAGCTATGGTTGATCATATTTGACAGTGGTCTGGAGTGATTCACCATGTTGAATTGTCGTTGATCATCGTTGCTGATGGAGAATCACTCATGGTGAAACATAGCGGAACCTCAATAAGCCCTTGAAGGATCGAGGAGACTAGATCGCTAGTCTCCCTTATTACTGTGGCGTGGAAGATTTTTGTTCACTTTTTGGAGGATCCTGGTGATCTTTTGGTTGTCGGTTTCCCACGGGGGTATCAGTGAGCAGCCAGTTTGAGGGCTGTCAATGGTGCCATCCTCGGTGGGTTTGTCGCATGTGCTTGCCTTGCTGCGTTGTTGCTGGTGGATTTCAGCTTCTGTTTTCAGGCTGGTGAGCATTGCGAAGCTGATCTACTAATCGCAACTGAAAGAACACACTTTTGTCAAGTTATATTGTTGATGTTGTCCGAGCCACCACCAGCAATAAATCTATAGTCTCGAGTATTGACATGCATTTACCACCATCAATCACTACAAATTACCGCTATTCGCCATGAACACCCACCATTGATCGACCATCAGTAGCTATAGCCAGTTTTAATCAATATGAACCATTCATCTTGTATAGTGCAATATTGACTATGATCCAACATCAACAAGCAAATTACAACAGTCAAGATGAACCCATTTATCATCAACCATTAGCCATTATCATCAACCGTCAACAGACAGACTACCAGCCATGATTTTCATCATCAATCATCACCCAGGGCACCCTCACGCACTCCTGGTCGAGCTTCAGCCAGCGTTTGGATGTTGCGAGGCCCAGGGCAACAGCCCTGCGGTTTTACGTCCCAAGCTCAGTGACGCCCGATGTTGGCACGCCTTTTGTGGTTGACCTGCCGAGCTCGGTTACATCCATGAGGCTTAAGAATGGTCAAGGCTTGTTAAGCAATGATGAGGATGATTAGTTTGTGGTCAATATCTATTGCATGATGTATTCTTATGCTTATTCATGACTGTTTCGCTGGGCATACAAATGATACTTGGTAATGACAAGGCTGATGATGTTGACGAGGATTAGTTATAGTTACTTACAGTAGATTCATACATACATATATATATATATATATACATACAGAAATTGGCGTATACAGAGAAACGTGAACAATCTAGGGGTTTCAACAATGACCATTACAGTATCACCATCAACATCACTAGAATCATCATCATCATCATCATCATCATCATCATCATCATCACCATCATCATCATCATCACCACCAAACACTAGATGCAGTAGGACGTCGAAGACCCCGTAGGCAGCGATTGATGCTTGTCATGCGTCCTAAGGGGGTACCCATGTACCCCAAATGTTTAAGCTTTGGTTCCTGTTTCTTGCTGGATTTTGGCATATTTTGGCTATGGCTTGTGGTGAGGACTAAGCTGCAGGCTATGACCTGTTGAGGATGGTCATCACACGTGGAGCATCCACGCCCAAGTCTCTACGGTACCAGCTCCTGAGTCCTGTCTCGTTGGTGGTGCCATGATTCTTCCGCGATGACGACCTTGGGAAGTTGATCGAAGGTCGGGTGTACCGAGCCGAACCGAGCTTGCCAGCGACCACCCGTTTTACCACCGGCTGAGTCTTCATCATGAACAACAAGTAGTTGAGATATGTTGAGATCAATCATGATACTAATATATATTAGTAATATCAATCCTCATCATCCACTACTAAACCATACTGTTAGATTTGTACTATTTTATCGGATCAATTCCAGCAAACGGTGATGATTTTGACCTGGTAGTGGATCAATTACCATCAGGTTAATGATATTTAGTAAGCATGTTTGGTCAATATTTGCTTACTAATCATATCATCATACATTATCCATACTCTGGTTAATAATGGTCACTAAGCAATGGTTCCGAACAACCTCGGGCCAGTGCCGTGCCACTTGTCCCGAGGTGCGTTGCATTTGTTGTCGCCCGAGGAGCTGGCTTTGGGCAGGGCGTTGGCGCAAGCTGCGACCCCTGCCCAGCTGGTTGTAAGTCGTATGGACCAGGCATGGGTAGGTAATGGTTGACTGGTTGGTGGTTAACATTTTTTGTTAACACCAACCAGTCAACAGTCAACCATTACCTAAAAATGGTAGGGAAACCACCAACAGTTGACCAATTTTTTGTTGAATGGTTGAGTGGTTCCCTAGTAGTTGTTAAGAATTGGTTGGTTGACAAGCATACTTTTCATAGGGGTGGTTCAACCACCGACCAGTTGATAGATGGTAAGAATAGGGGGATAATCACCAACAATGATGGCTAAACAACATGGTCTTTCAAAATAGTAGTACCACCAAATCATCCCGATTTTTTTTGAGTTCCCTGTTTTGAGAAATTCCCCAATGGGCAGAAAGCATAGGGAATATTAGGGGAAGAAGAGATAATGAGAAGGAAATACTAATATTCACAAACAATAGAATTGAGATGGTAGAAATGCAGCCATCTGAATCATGACAGAGCGATCATCCTGTGAAACAAAAGTCGTCACTCATCATCGGAACCAGCTGCCACAACAACTAGTTCTTGGTTTTAGACAGATGAGACACATTTTCTCCAATAGTGGCTACCCAGGATTAATAAACCACTGGTTGATTAATAGGGGGTATCCCCTAAAAGCTTTGGTTTCCCATTAAAATGGTAACCCCCCTAGTTAATCAACAAGGGGTTTAGCTTCATCCTGGGTTACCATTAGTTGGGATGGATGATTCACTCCTATTTTTTCAATGAAACAGCTAGTTGAGTTGAGCAGTATTGGAATGGATGGATGGATGGATGATCCCTGGCTGATGGCTTGGACTGTGGCTGTCAGGACAGCGAAGTCCTGAACCGCGAGCTGGCACTCACTGGGTGCAAGGCGCGGGTTGGCAGGCTTGTTTGGGTGGCTTAGTTGGTTGGTGAAAATGGTCAGGATCATGGCTGGCACTACGGGATGGCAGCTAACAATGGCCAAATCAAATGGTTGGCTGGTTGACTCATATTTCATTGGGGTTGAAACCACCCATCAGTTTCAGTTTTGTACTTCTGCCACATGTTTAACTTGAATATCACCCGCGTCTCAACTGTTGCACCCATCCCGAGCCGAGGTACAAAGTGGAGGTGTTCTCTCGTGGGATGTGATGCTGACAAACATAGTACTCTTTCCAACGTAACTTGTTATGGCAATGGCCGTTAGCTTGCATGAATTCACGTTTTGTGCATTGAATTAACGTTTTGTGCATTGTTTTCATAGGGGCAATCACGATTGCAAGTTTCAAACCAAAACAAATTGGAGTACAATCATCTGTGCAGACGAGCCTGTTTTACTCTATTAGGGTTGGATATTGCGTGAAACTGTAGTGTATTTTGTAGCCTGGTCACTTCCTCTCAGAAGCATGCATTACTGTGCGGGTTTTAGGCCGCTAAAATCACGAAATAAACATCAATTTCGCCTTTTGAAAAAATCCTCCCTTGGTACCAACCATTGTGTTTGCAAACATTACCGTGAAACCAAACCACCATTTTATGATTATGAAACTGACCATGTATACGTGGGATAAGACACTAAAATCATCTCAAATCCATTAGCAACTCATCACTTTCATTGGGTAAACAATGCCTGTGGATGAATGTAAATTGTTAGTCATTATTCAAGCAAGATTGGAACTGGATGATGACCAATATCATCAAACATAAATAGATTTCCACTATATTCCACTAAGATTGAGAAAGTAATGATCTATCACCAAAATGATTCACCACGAACCATGTTTGTTGGGTAAACCAATATCAACTCACCATTGGCATCATCCTCAACCCCTTGGTTTCACGGTTCAGGATCAACTCTTCTGCCGAGAGCAGCTGCCGGAGGGGGCGGTGTCCATGGGTGTCTTGGCCGCTGAAGGGCGGACCGGGACCGTAAAGCGGCGCTGGTGGTGGAAGTGGTTGCGAGTGTGGTTAATTGATGGTTCATTTGATGGTTGGTTTAGTGGATTTGAGTGATTAATGAATATTAATGAGATGGGATGATTCACTGATGGTTCGTTTGATGGTTGGATGGGTGTTTGTTTCAGTGGATGGTAGTAGTTATTGAGATCTAATGATTCATTGATGGTTACGGTACTTGATGGTTGTTTTAGTGGATTTCAGTGGTTAATGACATCTAATGATTCATTGATGGTGTGTAATTCATGGTCAGATGATGGTGGTAAATGATGGTTGACTATGATGGTTGTTGGTTGTTTGTGATGGTTGACTCTCATGTTTGGAAGTCTACAAGCATTGGTACGACAATATCAACAGCAATGCATATTATATATATATTGCACATTCAAAACATATTTGAAGATCATTGTTGTTTTTAATATGTGTGATACTATCTGTGTATGTACCAATCCATCTCTCTTGTCAAAGTATGTACCAAATCTCAAACAGTTTTGGAAGAAGCCAAAGCCTTCAGTCCAGGAATGAACAGTTCCCATTTCTCCTGCCATAGGGCATTTTGATCAACCATTGTTGTTGTGGCTGATAAGGTCACCAACACTCACAAGATTCCACAAAGTGCTTCAGCTTGATGTGGATGTTCTCAGCTCGTGCCACTAACCATTTTGCAACTTCCCATCATAACCATGGTGAAACTATCGTTGCTACCCATCATTCCAGGAACCATTCGCAACCATCCGCGAAAGAACTGAGGCCCTGCCATCTTGGTCTACTACGCTCCTGCTCTTATGCAGAAGGCTGGGCTAATCGCAGGCACTTGGTAGATCTTCGTGGCTTAAAGCCTACAAGCACCATGTGGCCCATTGATGCCCATTATTGTTCCATGATTTGTTTTCTATCATCCTGAAATTTTGGTGTAGATTATTGATGCTGAAAATTGATCATCCTTCCCAATACTCATATGTGTCATCCTTAGAAAGATCGCATGTACCGTTCCCAGACAGCCGGAGAAAAACAACGACAACAACAACAACAACAACAACAACAACAACAACAACAACAACGACAACAAATGAACCTGTCTCTTCCGTGGGCCAACCTAAAAGCCGCACGAAAAGTGGCTGTCCCGCTATCAATCATGGCGATCGACAAGGAACCGATCTACGAAGCAGTGAAGCACGGTCGAAAGGCCTTACTATATAACTGCATATCTCTGATCAAGTGTTTGTTGTAAAAGGTCATTACCAAACAAAGAAGAGGCGATGCTTGTCCATGGTCATGAACTTGTTATATAATGGTTTTGAACCATTGAGCCAATATCGTGAACCAGGGTTAACCGTTCACAAGCAAATAAGCACCACATTCATTAGCGGATTCATGATTACCTTGGCTTGTTTATGGCTGGTAATACCGTTGGTCGTTTAACCCCTATGCATCCAAAGAGATGCAGCAAGAGCTACTGTATGTTCCGCCGCCTCTTCTCACGACGACGCTCAGGCTGTTTGGCAATCAAAACGCTCACCCTTCAGTGGGACCCGTTATATTCAAATCTCGGGATCAATTCGCTGAAAGTTCTGACCATGAATCTTGATGAAGTCTCGGTGCCATCCGGAGATGGTCCCAGAGTGACGCTCAGCCGGCGTTGATGTTCTTCTTGGAGCTAAATCCTTTTGGATTTGCATTTCTACTATTGTTGTAACTGGGGTTGGTTACTATTTCATGGCAACTGGAAGCAGAGGGAATGGTCAGGAACTAAGCCAGCAAGATTGGGAACCAACCAATGGCTACCCAACCACTGGCTACCCAACCAATGGCCGTGAGCCAACCAATGGGTCTCAACCAACCAATGGTCATCAACTCCACCACCACCCAACCATCCAACCTCCGGAGGCAGGTCGCAGCGATCCAGCTGCAGCGCTCAGGACCCGGGCTTTTTTTTCCTTGGCGACCATCACCAGGGCGCAGAGTTAATGAGCTACAAGGTGGGCCCCCAACCACTGAACTAAGTTGGTTTATAAATACCTCAACTAGGGTTAACTACCAGTTATAGGGAGCCAACTGTTAACTGCCAGGGGCCCACCTTGTAGTTGAGAAGCTGGTTAATAAGGTGGTTCATAAGCTGGTTAGCAATCTAGTCAATAAGCATTCATAAGCTACTTAAGAAGCTGGTTAGGAAACTGGTTGGTGGTTTGATTCACATTTTTACTTTCAGACTTGTGATTATTTGCAAACGGTTGATTGACTCATGTTTTTCATGGGGGTTGAAAGCAGCAACCAGATAAGGTGGTTCATAAGCCGGTCAACATCTGGTCAATAAGCAAAGGCCACCTGTGATTGAAGTGCCGGAGGGCCCCACGAATTTTGAAGGCTGACGGTGAGTAATTAGTGGGTTGGCGCAGGTGGTGACATTTGTTGAGTCTGCATGGGAAGCTTATAGCTGTCGACCCAGCAAATGGAAAGTAGCATGTGCGCAATAGCTGCGGCATTGGCATGAAAAGTATTTTTTGGGTCGCTGGCCATCACCACGTTTCCTTTACAGAAGCTCTTGAGAACCACAGGGACAGAGTAACTCCCCACAGCTGTTCTTTGGTGGGCGGGCTTGGTTCACAGGAACGAGGAACCAGCCGAACATGTTGGAGTCACCACCCAGCCATAACACAAAAGGGAGCAACCACTAAAGAGCAGGGGTTTCATGGGATATTTGATTGTTTTGCTATGGATGGAACGATATAGTTGTGGCCTTGAAGGGTACCTAGCGCTCAACTGGGATGATCCACTGGTTCACAAGCAGGTTGATCAGGTGGTTCATGAGCTGATGGCTAATTTGATTTGCCAAAGAATCTCAAAGGGCAGAGGACTCCACTTCACGGCAACGTTGGAACGATCGCCATCGGCATCAACATCATTGCAAACCATGCTGCCACCATTGCCAAAAATATAGACAAGGGCGTTCAATGTTCCATGACTATGCTCACCAACTTGCAAGATCTCAATGTGAAAATGGTCAAGACAACATCCTTGATGGAGAGCTTTGTTGCACATCAGGCTGCTGCCGCCGTGTCGTCTTTTCCACCGCCCATGCCTGCTAGACCAAGTGGTCCAATCAGTGGATTGTCCGCGGGAATGCCCCGCACGCCTTCGACTCCACCGCCAGTGCTACCCACAACTGTTCAAGATGTCACGGCAAACCCGCCGGAACCTTTGTATTCAGAGACGCCACAACAAAAGCAGCACATGCTGCCAATCAAGGACACCACCAGCAACATCGTCCGTGCGTGTTCACCCACGCGGTGCACCGAGGCTCAGACAGACGCAAGCTGATTGATCATAGACTGATATTAGTTGGAATTATTGGCTTCATAACTGATCACTTAAAACTATAGTCAATAAGTTGGTGCATAGACTGGTTGATAAGCTGGCTCAGAAGCTGGTCAATAAACTTGTTCATCAGCTGGTCGACCATCTGGTTCACAAGCCGGTTATAGGTCGGTTAATCAGCTGATTCAAGAGCTGATTAAGTTGGCCGACGAGCTGGTTAATCAGCCGGTGAAAATCAGTGGTTGATGCTATTGATGGTCATTCAAGGGTAGTCGTCATTGATCAATTGCTTGATCATGAGTCAGTAGTAATTGCTGAACCATAGAACTAGTACATGACAAACACTACTTGGTGGTTTCAAACATTTTTTATTTTCCCAAACGCAATCATTAACAAATGGTTGGTTGACTAAAAATATTTGTCATAGGGGTTGAAACCACCAACCAGATATGTTTCGCGCCAACCCGTGACCCTGGGACTGGCATAGAATGGTGGTGCGGGTCGGTACCACACGTTGGTCGCGATTGTCAGACGTGCTCCAGGATACTTGCGGAGCTCTTCCGCCAAGCGAGGCAATTCTGGCCGTGCGTGAACCCAGCGGTGCCAGTGAGGGAAAGCGGTTGGTAGTTGGTGATAGTTACTGGCGGCCTAACGTTGAGTGGTTAATGATGCTTGATAAGTTGTTGAATGATTGAACTAGTTAATCATGCATGGTTCCTGACCATGGATATCCGCTTGTGAAACTAGTTACTGATGATCTCAATAAGCTCATTAGCTGACGGGATTTCCTCTTTCATGAGCCAGTTGCCATGTTTGATGTACATTCATACCATGCTTCATAGCAACGACCTGAAATGATCAAACATGGACTCAGTTGTATCTGTGAAGTCATCGCCAGACAGTTCGAAGAACGGTTCTCCAGGAAAAGACTTCGGGTTATGACATGGTTAAAACCTTCTTCATCCCTTGGTTTACCCATCATCAACAACTTACTTAAGAACTGATGCTAAACAACCAGTACTCAGACTCAGTCACAATTGTTTCCTGCGGTTGGGATTCCGCGTGACAAAGACTGTTAAAACAAACCCTGATTGTTCATCAACTGATAGGCTGCGAATCCTCCAACCTTGAGGTTTCTCATGTATTCAGATATCTAACCCAATGATTTAGTTACATTTTCTTGAAGACCTCTTGAGAATGGGTAACACTGGTGCATGATGGCTAAAAAACTTCATTTGAACTGGTACAAGGTGGGCCCTCCTAGTTATATGTTGGTTAATAAGCCATTTGACTCTGGTTAAGTTATATCTACCAAAACTAGTAGTTGGAGCACGGCCCATAAAACGCCGTGGTGTTTTCCTCATTTTTTGCATTTTTCCTACTTCTGTCCCAATCCTAATAATGTTCCAATCCGAATAACGTTCGGTTCCTACTTCATCCGTCACGACTGCATGCGTGTCCCAATCTTAAAAACGTTCGGTTCCTACTTCATCCGTCACGACTGCATGCGTGTCCCAATCTTAAAAACGTTCGGTTCCTACTTCATCCGTCACGACTGCATGTGTGTCCCAATCTTAATAACGTTCGGTTCCTACTTCATCCGTCACGACTGCATGCATGTCCCCATCTTAATAACGTTCGGTTCCTACTTCATCCGTCATGACTGCATGCGTGTCCCACTCTTAATAACGTTCGGTTCCTACTTCATCCGTCACGACTGCATGCATGTCCCAATCTTAATAACGTTCGGTTCCATCCTAATAACGTTCGGTTCCTACTTCATCCGTCGCGACTGCATGCGTGTCCCAATGCTAATAACCCTCGGTTCCTACTTCATCTGTCACGGCTGCATGCGTGTCCCAATCCTAATAACGTTCGGTTCCTACTTCATCCGTCACGACTGCATGCATGGCCCAATCCTAATAACGTTCGGTTCCTATTTCAACCGGCACGACTGCATGCGTGTCCCAATCCTAATAACGTTCGGTTCCTACTTCATCCGGCACGAC
Organism: Symbiodinium kawagutii; assembly: GCA_009767595.1. Taxonomy (NCBI): domain Eukaryota; class Dinophyceae; order Suessiales; family Symbiodiniaceae; genus Symbiodinium; species Symbiodinium kawagutii. The sequence continues at coordinate 72,116 of VSDK01014765.1, forward strand.
CGCGTGCGCGTCCCAATCCTAATAATGTGCGGTTCCTACTTCATCCGGCACGACTGCATGCATGGCCCAAACGTGCGGTTCATACTTCGTCCGGCACGACTGCATGCATGTCCCAATCCTAATAACGTTCGGTTTCTACTTCATGCGTCACGACTGCATGCATGTCCCCATCTTAATAACGTTCGGTTCCTACTTCATCCGTCACGGCTGCGTGCATGTCCCAATCCTAATAATGTTCGGTTCCTACTTCATCCGTCACGGCTGCGTGCATGTCCCAATCCTAATAATGTTCGGTTCCTACTTCATCCGTCACGACTGCGTGCGTGTCCCAATCCTAATAACGTCTGTTTACCCGTACTCTCGATCGCAATGGTCGACAGTTGTCTTGGTTGGCGGGGACCCAGTGTGTGGACAGAACTTGGAAATCGCTGAAGTCGTACCTGCCACAGACAAAGTTGTTGAAAAATCCACACACGAAGGCTCTCAATCCTTTGTTTGCAGATCAAGTACATGCTTGGGCTTGGAGGCAAAATTTGCCAGAGCTTTCAAGTATGAAGCTCTTGACTCACTTGATGAAAATTTGGTGAGCTGAGCGCTAGTTGACTCGGATTTTCAGAGCACGGAAAAACGGGTTTTTTTGCGCAACGTCATGCCAGACATGTTGAAACACAGTGGAATTACGTGTTCAGAATGACAAAGAAATGTAGCCGTCAAGTCACGTTCCTACACGGCGCGATATGAGCCGTGAACCTAGTTAGCCTAGTTATGAATCAACTTAGCTAACTCAGGGGGCCCACCTTGTAGTAGTGGTGGTGATGCTTGGTAAAGGATGGTTCATGATTCGCAGTGGCAACTGGTGATGAGACCCATGGTCCATGGTGTCTGACGGGCCGCCCGTTGGCTTCTCCTCAAGCAGATTAATACGGCTATGGGTCAATCTTAACCAACCAACTAATGGTTGACTAGCTGGTTTAGCTGGTTAATGATACAGTAGGGGATGATAACTAGCAACTATAGGGGATGAGTTGGCGAGTTGGGTCAATATAAACTAACAATTATTGAGGTTATCAATGATTCACTAGCTGGTTTAGCTGGTTAATCATAGGGGATGATAACTAACAATTATTGGGGATATATACCAACTATGTGGCTATGGGTCAAACAGTTAACTAACCAATTTCATGGGGGATAAGTTCACCAACAAACCTAAAGCGGAAACAATGGTTAATGATAGGGGAACCAGGGGTACGGGGTTTTGACCCACAGCCATATAGACATCTTCTTAGGCAAAATTGAATCAGAATATAGTACACACATCCTTGCGTGCAGGAAAGCAACATCATCAACCATCATGGACCCTCATTCAGAACTCTCAACCACAATTCAGTATCCATTGACCATCCAGTAACCAGCTTGTTCTCCAGCTTGTTAGCCATCATTATCCATCCATCAATCTTCAAGTAAGCCAATACCAACCATCAATTAACCGCTACTATCCACTGAAAAAGACTTATTGGCCATCAAGTACAGGTACATTGATTGCCATCAATCAAAATTTTAACAATTTAACCAGCAATTGACTCATGAACCATCATTAGCCAGCTTTTCAACCATGTTATAAACCACCATGAACCTTCACTTATCAGCTGACTAAAGATGCCCAAACACTAAGCAACCATCAATGAACCACCATGGACCACGTTTAAGCAGCAAATTGCCATTATTGAGCATCATTTACCATGATTATCAACCACCATGAACCACCTTTACATAACTACAATGAAGCAATTCGCACTGGTCAATGAACCATAATACACCACGATCAACCACCATGAATCACCATTAACCAAAGCCACCATGAACCAGCAGCTTGTCCATCCTTCACCCTGGTTCACAGCTCTCACCCCGGGTTCCCCACACGTCCCAGGCTGATCCCCAGCTGCGCCAATAGCACTGTGACGGTGCGCATCGACGTGCTCAAAGAGCTGGAGGCAACACGTGTGGGGAGAGGATGAGTTGGCTATGGGTCAATATAAACTAACAATTATTGAGGTTATCAATGATTCACTAGGTGGTTTAGCTGTTAATGATAGGAGATGATAACTAACAATTATTGGGGATATATACCAACTATGTGGCTGTGGGTCAAACACTTAACCAACCAATTTCATGGGGGATAAGTTCACCAACAAACCTAAAGCGGAAACAATGATTAATGATAGGGGAACCAGGGGTACGGGGTTTTGACCCACAGCCAGTTCATTGAAGAAACAGTGAATCACAAGTGGTAGAGCTATCATTAGTGATTAATCATATTTAGGTTTATTATTACATGTGAAATGATTACTAGAATCATACAGCTAGGATGATTGTGATGATACAAAAACGATGTTTAACAATGAATGATGAATAAATCATGGTGAATAATTGAACTAGTAAGCATCTATAGTAATAAAAGACCAACAATTGGTATAGCTAGGGTTATAGCATCAGTGAGAATATTATGATGCAGTGAATCAAGAGTGGAATTATCAATCAGTAAGAATGGTGTAATTGTCAAGGGTGATTAAATTCACTGAATAACTCGGTTTATTGTGGAACGAAGAGTGATTATTGTGATTCATTTAATGATGGTGAAATAATTGATAATTTGTTACATAATGAAACAAAAGAATCAGTGACTCATTATGATGATGCATGATGAATGAAACATTGTGAATAAAATGAATGAATGAATGCATGAATAATGATGATGAATGTTCATTATGGATTGCAGTATTGATTCCATTATTTATGCCAATAATTGGCTATTATTCTATATTGTGGTCCTCATCATTGGTAATTATAGTAGATGGTGATGAAGTTTTTTTTTCTTAGTTTGCTAGTGATATGCAGGTATATCAATTTAGGAATGATATGTTCTAGTATGTTATTAATATAAGTTTTATTGGATATATTGGTATATCATGATTGGCACGGTATACTGTCACAACTAATTAACGCATCATTATACAATTATTTTTGGCATGAATTGTGACTAGTATTGTGCAATTGAACTAGTGATTGTCATAAGTACCGAGGTGATGATGATATACGGTACCATCATCGTCATTGAAGACACTAGTAGTAGGTAGTGTATGGTATCATCAGTTATTAGTGTGATTATCATTAGTGTCTACTGGTACTATTTTAGGATTAGTGGTTAAGGTTATTGATGATGATTATTCTCATCATTATTAATAATCATTCACAAATATATGGTTAGTAGTTATTGATAGTCATTCATTAATGATCATTATTATTGTCATTGTCAGTAGTAGTGATTGTGATTTTTAATGATACATAACGTCATCTTAACCAGTCAAGAATGAGTCAATACTTGTTAATCACAACTCACTATTGATCAGTATTGATCAGTGTTGGCCTTTGCTAATTAATCTCGATTTATCATTGTGGGTCATCAATGTATCATTGCAGAGAATCATTTGTCGTCCTTGATAATCATTGATTATTACGGATCATTCTTGGTTGTCATAGATCATTATGGATCATTGTTGGTTGTCGTTGACCATACAATATGGGTCATAATTGGTCTTGATTGATCATCATTGATCATTATTGGCAACTCAGGGTGAGTATTGGGCATTTTCAGACATTAGGAATCTAGTGCAAGCAGTTATGGTTATATTTGGAACCAATCATTGTAATTGGAGTTTGTCAGTTTGCAAGCATCAGGAATCTAGTACCTATCCACTTGGGAATCTCTATCTTATGGTCCTGGAAGAACCAGCACCAAGCCATTCATCATGATTCAATATGAAGCATTGCAACTGTTTGACCGTTTTCGTGGGTCAGTATTGCAAATTTTGGATTTTTTATGTTTCTCGTATTTGCAGTAGCCCTTTTCAGCCCAGTTGCTGCGCAGCAGTGTTACAGTCGAGAATTTGCCAAGCCTGAGTAGTAGCACATTATGAACCACTGCTAGCCACTTTTGACCATGATCGGCCATCATCAAGCATCACTAGACATGAACTAACCGAAAACTGACTGCTATCAACCACTGATCAACCATCATAATTAACCAACATCAGCTGTCATTATGTAGTCACCATGAACGATCATCATTAACCATCCTTAACCAGTATCACCAATGGTTAATCATTATCAACCAATGTTTATTGTTGTGAACCAGCACAATGCCCTAGTCACCATCAGTGCCACCATCATTCTGCCGCTTGCTCCTGCTTAGTCCATGGACATCCAACCTCGCCCGCCCGCAATGCGAGGTCAAGATGATCACCGCCCATAGCGCCGGGGAGGTTCCTGCCAGTGGTCCAAAGGGTGGCATCTGCAAGCAACAACAGCAACAACAGTAGATTGGGCAGTGGTTAACAGTGGGATGATAAGCAATTCGTTTTAAACATTTGCGATTGTGCCCAATACTTATCATCCCAATATTTTGATTGGGTAAAATTTTGATTGGGTAAACATTGGTTAATCAACCAAACATTTTGGTTAAACAATACTTGGTTTGGTTGATTAACTCATATTTTTTCAGAGGGCTTGAAACCACAACGACTGGATATATGAAAAGTGTCAACCACTTAACACACAGTGGTCAGTGATCAATGATGTCGTGACATTCTGGTAGACTACTGATAAGGATGCTAATGATTAATCCATTTGGCTGTGGGTCAAAACCCCGTACCCCTGGTTCCGCTATCATTAACCATTGTTTTCCCTATAGTTTTGTTGGTTATTATCTCCTATTGTTGGTTGGTTAATATTGACCCATAGCCATGTGTCAATTCGATTGTTGAGCAGTTGGTCTTGGAGGCTGATAATAATGGAGATTATCATAATGGTTACACTCCGGTGATCTAACATAGCAATGGAAAATCCCCATGTTATATAGAGAAACCCTGGGAAATCAGCCATAAATGGTGGATTTTCCATTGCCATGTTAGTTTACCAGAAGGTAATTGATGGGTTCACAAGAAAGGTCAATCAACCGATTAACAAGTAACAATGATGACGCAATTGGTAGTGGACTATCAATGGCAAGTACTCGTTGAGTACGTCTTATTTAACCTATGGAGTACTGTACCAATAAATTGACATAATCAAAACAATCATTTTTTTGATGTACACTTGATTTCATATTTGCCATGAACTTTGAACAATGACAAACAATCCATGGTAATAAATTGTCGTGCTGGCAAGCAAAAAATTAACGGTTTTAGTTTTGAAATGGTTAGATTGTGTTTTATAAAATGTGATCACTGGATGATCATGTGCAATTGTTGATCATTAAGAATCTGAACATTTTCGTGAATCATCAGTCAACATCCCATTGATGATGGTTGATAAGGCCCAACAGAGGGACACTGGTTGATAAGGGCTAGTGCTGGGGTGGCATCATGTCATGAGGAATTTGTTGTCACAAGATGTCAGAAGGATACATGTATATACATGTTTAAACATTTACATTTATGTTTTTATGTATAGGGTCCGATGCTGGCAAACAGAGAGGGCAGATAGCGACCTCTTTGCTGTACTCAGATGTCGGCAGATTCGGACCCATGGCAGGAGGACATGTATCGAAGCAAACAAGGTTTTTCTGCGCCAAATACGAGACTCAGACAGAATACGTGAATATTGCCAACCCTACTGAGACCAGGCAAGCGTCCCATTGCGGATACAGGCCGTTGGCCATGTCAAGACCTCCGGTGGTATGCCGAGCAAGCGCAATGACCACTCCCGGGGTGACTGTGCAGGAGGGTGAGGTTTACTCTGACCCGGCAGTGCACACCAACTTTGTACCGAGCGACGCCAAACTTACGCCCGAGGACTTCATTTCGCGTTGTAAAGAGATGAAGTGTGCACAGTCACGCTACATTGGCCGCAACTATGATGGTCCTTGAGGCCTTTGTCCTTTGAATTTATGTGCAATAGGCCGCGGTATCTACCACTGGTTGCCTTGAGGTCAAAAAAATCTATGCATATACGTGTATGCTTACATTCACACATGCACACACATACCTGCTTGTGGACATATACTTCATTGTTCCCACTCGGCTAAACAACAACTACGTCTGTACGGATTGGTGACCAGGTGTGGGCCTTGGAGAAGACCAGCAGCCGCGATGCAGAGGCCGGACCCCCGGGGCCCGCCAGGGTCCGCCAGGTTGGACGTGATGAATCGCTTGCCCACCGTTGTGATGGTGCAGCTTTCTATGCCCAAAATGGTTAATAGTGGCTATGAATGGTTGATAATGATTTATAGTCCTTGAACATTTTCATTGATAATGATTAATCGTGGTTAGGCTAATCATCAACTAAAGACTGTATGAGCGTGGTTTCTTAATGGTTTTATAGCGATTTATTTCATTATTACTAGGGGATAGTAACCAACAATGACAAAGACAATAACAACTATATATGGGGATTTCTCAAAATTGGGGAACCCCCCAAACAATTGATGGTTTGATAGTGACTGACCATGGCTTACAATGGTTAACCAAGGAATAATAAGCAATAATACGAGATATACCAGCTAAAATGGATGAATTGTGACTATAATTGGTTAATCACTATACCAGCTAATACGGACTATACCAGCTAATGATCACCCTAATGTTGAATGAATTGGGTGGTTCCCTACTTTGAGGAACACCCGAGTCTAGGTTTATCATGTTTACTCGCGGCTGGAGCTGCGAACCCGCTGTCGAAGAGTTGGAGTAATTTTCATGGACTCGAACTGGTACAGAAATAGTTATGTCTGGTAGGTTTCTAGAAATGTATCATGAGGGTTCAACAATGATAGTGAGCAATAATCATGATACATTTCTAGAAACCAATAGGTTATTCATAGGGTTTCCAGGGTTATTCTGTATCCCTCTGCTTCCAGTCATAGTGGGCAATCAGCTGGTAGCGATTGTAACTGGGAGCTGCTAACCAATGGAAGCCTCCTGGAAGCCTAGGGTGACCCACTGAATGCGACTGAGAGTCGCAGCAATTGTGCTGGTTCCAACGGTTCAACATGACCCCGGACAGGTTTCCATACGTTTCCCTTGCCAACGCGCAACTTCAATCCCCTGCTTTGGTTCCTGTACCAAAAAGTGATCGCTACACCAGTGAATTTCAGCCCACGGGTCACAAAGACTAATCCTGAACCACCACCACCAAACCATTCTGGTCACAAACCATCAGCTTTGAGGATGCTAGCTACACGGAAACACCTATTGATAGTTTTCTTAGATACTTGGTGCTTTGTAGCCGAATGTACCACTGTATTTATTGGAAGTCCCTTTTTATAGCTGATCCGCGACTTGATCAAGCACAAAATAAGCGCGTGCATGTTGTTTATCACTCATGTAATCACTATCAGCCAGTCAAATCAATGCTATCAACGATGGTTTGACGATCGTCCGTTGTATCATTTTGTGCATCATTGTGAATCGACTATTCAAAGTCAAGATGAGTTCTCACGAATCTCATCCAGCCACTGATTTCATCCTTGAGAACAAATCTGTTTGATTAATGGTTTATCATCCAATCAAACATCCAATGAATCATCCAATCAGCCATCCAGTCAACCATCTAGTATTCGTCTCGATACATTTAATATAAATATAATATACATATATGTATATTTATATATTTATATAATATACATATGTATAAATATATATATATATATATAAACAATATATATACATATGTATGTAAATCCACACATACTTTTACATTTAAGCGTCAGACTCCAGGGTAGGAAGTGTATGTGGACGTGGCGCATCAACTTTTCACCACCTGCGAGGTGAAGCGCGCCACGTTGGGCAGTGAGGATTTGACCTCTGCGTGCGGACACCCCTAGGGAAGCGGTGCACGGCTGTGCCACTGGAGTTGGTGATTTTGTACCAAGGATGAATGGAACATGATGGTGATTAATGGTTTCAACCAGGGCGGATGCTTCACTTCTAACAAGGGATTAAGCCATTCATGAAACCAAGGATTCAACCAGGGATTCAACCAGGGATTGAGCGATTTCATTAATGATGGTGGTGAACTTGATGGAGAAGGGATCATGCTTTGGCAGTCCCAAACCTGGTTGTGACTGGCTGTGTTAAACGTTACCAGATTTGTAGGCAAACCAGCTATTTCTATGCCGGGGTCTTTTTAAAACAGACCACCCTCTTGTCAATTTTTGCGGCTTGAGCATTCACATCAGATTGAGCCTAAGCAACAGTAGATAGTGGTTGGTTGGCTCAAGATTGCTCGTAGGTCGAGACTAGACAGTAGCTCAGTCAAAAGCTCCTCTTAATCAACTGTTGATGGGTGATGTCAAATTTCAATGGTTTATCTTCAATGGTTGCACCCCCGAAAACCAGCAACATTCCCTATGCTTCTAGGCTTCCATTGGGTGGTAACCCACATACAACAGCTGGTAGAAACCAGCTGCTTACCTGCTATTTCATGGTACCTGGAAACTTCGGTATTTCTGAAATTTCCAAAACTGGCCAATGTAGCACTTTCTATGGCACCATGCAACAACTATCGATAATCATACAATTCCCTATGCTTCCAGTTACCATTAATTTGTAGGTAATCAACTGGTTTCTACCATTGCTGCTTGGGGTGGGTTGTCTACTGTAATGAGGACTGGAAGCACAGGGATTTCTATAAATTGACAATAAATGGTTCATGTTTGATGCTAATCCTTGATACTGGCGATTGGTGGTTGACGGCTATCGATTCGTGGGTGCTGAATCATAGTGGATGATTTGTTGATTAGGCATACAGGTTTATACTTCCATAATGGGCATTTGGGTATTGGCCTGGGTCACAATGAAGTATACCCCCAAAATCGAAATCATCCAGGTGAAACACCAACAATACCCCAACAAAAATCCACCAAATGGGTGTTTCTCGAAATAGGGGTACCCCCAAAAATTCATGTATTAACTACATGCAGTATTTACATTGAGGAACCAACAGTTTTTGGGGGTCCCCTGAGAAATCGCCAAATGGATAATATAGTTCACATCCCAATTCAGAACACGGCAGCGCCAGTGTGGCTGCGGTCGAGGTTCATGAGTGGCAACAAGCTACGCGTGCTGAACCTTTCAGACCAGCGGCCCCTGTTGAGTCCTGTGCAGGCGTTGCGAGTGGCCAGTCGGATGATCAGCTTACGCTGGTAATTGGGGACCAGGGTTGTACAAAAGCTACAAACCAGGGTTGCAAACCACTGAGTGATCCGGGTGCAATGGTGACATCCATGTAGCACTGTTTATATGTGAGGAAATGCTCATGAATGTGCCAAAATGTAAGGTGATGTAGGCAGGCATGCTTTGATGTAGGATCATGTAACGTAGTGAATGTGTCGTGGAAATCAGTCGATCCAACGACAGAACCATGCACCTGTCCTTTCTCCTGTTTTCTTTCCCATTCGAAGTATGTTTCATCCCGTGTTCACAGGGGTAGTTCAAGCACCAACCAGATTATGATCATTATTTGCCAATATAACTATAATCATTATATTAACCACTATCAATCACGGGTTTCATCCCCTTTGTTTGTTCTGTTCAACACGCGAACGAAGTCGGGACTTGTCACCCAGAATTCTCCCCCAAAGCTGGGTGCGTCTCCGTTGGCTCATCGTCGCTGGGTTTGTCGGTTGCCCACGTATTGAGATAGGCCGATGGGTAGCCATCAAAACACCTGGTGGATCATCATTAACATTCGTAAACCATTCTTTTCCAGCTATTCTTGCTGATGATTATCCCCCTATGGGTATTGTCATTAGGCATGTTGAAGGTGATTGCCCGTATGATTGTTGGTAATTTCCCAATGGTTAGTGATTCTCCCTCATTGATGGTCACCGCTAGATTGGTGCAATCACCAGGAGACAAGCATCATTGAGACCATCCCTCTGCTTCCAGGCTTCTATTGGTGAGTAGGCGGCCAGCCCCAGCTACAAGAACCGTACAAATTAGTTGGTTCCCAGCCCCTATTTCATGGTAACTGGAAGCACAGTGATCATCGCCATCAGCTTCAGAGTGAAGATGGTTGTTGGTTTCAATCTTTTGTTCATTTTCCCTCGCAAATAAATAACAAATGGTTGGTTGACTGACATTTCTCATAGGGGTTGAACCATTGTCAACCATCATCAAGCATTTTTGAACCACTATCAACGTCTATAAACCACCATAATCAACCAACATTATTAAATGGTTAACCATTACCAACCTGCTATTAACCATGTTAATAACAATAAACCACCCATCCATGATTAAACCTGTTCGCCCGAGCCTTAGGGTTTGCCCCGCATGGGTCTGAGAACATTTCCCAACGCTCAAATTCCAAAACCCTAAAACCCTAAAACCAAAACCCTAAAACCCTAAAACCAAAACCCTAAAACCCTAAACCATAAATCACTGCGTATAGCCAGTGTTTTCGCAACTTGTCCAAGCCATCTCGACCTTGTACAACATGCTCCCTTGCAGTGGCGCTTTCTGTGGTGGGGCGAACGTTAAGGCTGGAGGGAACCTGTTATTAACCATTCACCCACCAACTTTTTGCCCCATTAACCTGTTATTAACCTGTTGTTAACCTGTTATTAACCTGTTATTAACCTGTTGTTAACCTGTTATTCACCTGTTATTAACCTGTTATTCACCTGTCATGAACCATTATGAACCATTAACCTGTTGTTAACCTGATAGTATCCTGTTGTTAATGGTTAACCACAACTAAACCACCATAATTATATTTAAAATGGCTAACCATTACTAACCTGTTGTTAACCATTCAACCACCATAATTAAACCACCATAATCTGTTGTTAATGGTTAACCTGTCACTTACCTGTTGTTAACCTGTTATTTAACTATTTTTAATGCTTAACCGCAACCTACTTGACCTGTTATTCACCTGTTTTTCACCTGTTATTAACCTGTTGTTGATGCTTAACCTGTTACTTACCTGTTATTAACCTGTTATTTAGCTATTTTTAATGGTTAACCATAACGAAACCATTAACCTGTTAGTTATTCACCTGTTATTGACCTGCTATTAACCTGTTGTTAATGGTTAACCATAGCTAAACCACTATAACTAAACCACCATAATTAACCACCTGTTGTTAACCATTATTCACCTGTTCTTTATGGTTAACCATAATGAAACCACCATAAACTTGTGACTTCCCAGCTGGTGTGAACCGATGCTCCACAACTGTGCCAGAACCTGGGCACGTCGCAACGACCTGCGCCCTGGTGGAAGCAGGAAGAGCGCCAGGGATCTTGGGAGGCGAGCAGCCGCGCACACATCACGGCTGCACAGCCACCAAGGAGATAAGGCAGGGATAGAGTAGTGCTGTAGTTTTTTACACACATATCTGAAAAACCTGTAGTTGTTTTTTTAGATGTCTGCAAAAAAAAACTGTAGTTTTTTCGTTTTTTTGGATGTGTGTAAAAAGCTGAGTCTGTTCGGAAATGTTTCCGAATGTATTTTTGTATGTCTTTGACAAGATGTATAAATAAATGTATATAAATAACTAGATACATGATTTCAACATCCAGCTTTGTTTACCACCGTGAAACCAATGATATCCAACATTTTCACCAGAGGCAGTTTCCTCCCACAATGTGAAGTGTACAGGGAAACACATAGAACGTGGAGTTCTCATGCAAATCCAAGGTTCCTGGGAATAGTTTGTAGTCAGTCAACTGTGGGTGATGGATAGTTGATACTTAGTATAGGTGATACATGACAGGGTTTCACCTTGCTTGACCCATTATTGAACCAAGACAGATTAACAATTTTGAAGCATTACATGTTCTCCCACATTTTCTAGTATCGCATCTTATCAGAATCTTCTCACACAAATTGCAGCATGTTTCTAATGTTTCTATAGGCGTGTTTGTCCAAATAGAGGACCCCCAAAAATGGATGGCTTACTTAGCATAGATTAATGGTCAATATAAAGGATTATTTGGGGTTCCCCTATGGATTGAAAAAACACTTGTACAACCAGCATTATTAACCACTATTAACCACTGTGAACCATTGTTCATCATTATTGAACCATTATTAACCCTTAAAGACCACCAGTCGCATGGCATATATCACCTCAGTAGCATGGCTTTCCTTTGTCCGTTCCTCGCAGTTGATGGATGGCACTCGCTCCGCATCGGCGATGATGTTCGTGCGGGACTTGGAACTGAAGAAATCTCGATAATGGCAAAAAGCAGGTGGGTGAATGGTTAATAATGGTGGTTAATTATGGTGGTTTATAGGGGTTGATAATGGTCCAATAATGGTTAATGATGGTTGATAATGGTGGGTTAATGGTTAATAATAGTTGTGAATAATGGTTAATCGTGGTGGCTTATAGGGGTTGATAATGAATGCTTATATAAATATTGGTGAGTAGTTGTCAATGGTTGATGATGATTGGTTGACAAGACTCAATAATGGTTAAAGTGGTTGCTGGTGTCGGTTGAAGAACTTTTTGAGTATGGTCAGTAGCCACTATATGCTTAAGTATGGCTACTAGAAACTCAAGGAACCATTATTACAAGTGGTCAAGAGCTTGTGGAACCACTGTGGTTAAGTATGCTTAATCGTGTTGAATGGTTGAGTATGGTAATTTGATTAGCGAATGAAGTGCTTAACTATGGTCAAGAGCTGGTTGGAACATGCTGGAAGCGCAAGATGCGGGATTGATGACTTTGAGCCAAAGTAATTTCGGTGCTTCTCAAGCCATAAGGGACCCTCAAAAATTGTTGGCTGATTATCATAAGTGTCAATGTAAAGGAGGAGATATGGGGGTACCTCTATTTTGAGAAACAACCATTTTGAGGCTGCATCCATGAACATGCTTGGGCTACCACAAGTAAGCTCCAAGAGAATTGTCAGGATTCGGTGGCTTTTTGAGTGTATATTTTTCTACACTGCTCCAAGCATCCCGACTATTTCTGAAGATATTGTTTATGGACAGGATCCTTGGGAAAGTCATGGTAAGTTCTTGATCTTGTTTAAAGCCGGATGGACTAGTGAGTAGTGTCAACTATGTTTTTGTTTTCAAGCACGCCGGGATGATGGCTTCTAATTGGCTTCAACATATGGCTTTGGGATGGGTCAACATTGCCCAGCAACTAGAGATTCCAAGTTAACAAAAGACAGAACCATTTTGAACCTGACCATTAGACAACTTAACTTTCTCAAAATAGGGGACCGCAAATCATGCAATATTCACCATTTATCGTAAGGAACCAACCAGTTCTCCGGGTTCCAAATGTTGGATTGGTTCCCAATTTCACTCTCTTACATTTTGATCCTAAGCATGGGTTAAGAGAACCATTTGCCTAAACACGTTCACCACGGTCGATCATCAGTCAAGCTTTGCCGGGTGTCGCGGGAATTCTGATAAAGGGGTGGGAGTTGACTGTCAAACTCTGGCTGCCATGGTGATCGTAAGCGTCAATGGTTCAGCACATCTCTGCGGTGATCAACAGTGAATAACGCCTTCAATCCTATGATACTTATGATAGATAGTATGACATCGGGCGATAGATAGAAGGGAACAATGGAATAGTATGACCATGGTGGTTAATCGTACGATGAAGTGTTCTTAATAACTTTTGTTATACTGGTGTGCTCGCGTCCGATGCTGGCACTTATGCTGGTGCTTGCGATAGTTGATCATGGCAGTGCAACCACAACTTTGGATGGTGGTCATCCAAACGCTCCAAATGCAAGCAATACCAGATATACCAGTATAAGCGAAACACAACCTGTAGCATTTGCATTGCTATGTTGACGGTTAGCATATCATAACCTAATCACGCAACCGAAGAAGACCAGCATAATTTTCATGGTGATGGTCCTAACCATTCGTTCTTTGAAATGGGACGTTCTGCAATTCGATGGATTGTTGGTGAATGACCAGCATTCCATGGTTTGGAGGGGTGTTCTCCGTTTGTCCCATATATCTATGCGTAGACATGTACAATTTGCAACACAAACCAATATTGCCAACCTGCTGCCATTATATTCATATTCATATTCAGGGATCTGTGTGTACATCATATCTAAATCTGAACATACATATTATTTACATATTTACATTCATCTATTTTTTTTCATACATATATATCTATATATTTACATTCATACACACACACACCTATGTATATAGGTATATATTTATATATAGACATGTATGCATATACATACATATGCAATATGTATGTATAGATAAACATACATTTACTATATACGTGCATATATGTACGCATGGATCCATGGATGCGGCTCGTCATCTCCGCCTTCCCATGGCCCATGCCTCCCTCAGATTGGCCGCCGAAGTCATACCGGAGTGATCTCCGCCACCTTTTCGACGGGCTGAGATGCTGAGAAGACTCAGATGCCTAGTGAGAGAATGAACTGAGTAAATGAATGGTTGATTATGGTTGATTCATGGTTGATTATGGTTGATTATCAGTCGGTGAATGGTTGATTATGGTTGATGATGTGGCCATCAGATTACGAACATGATTATGGTTGATTAAACATAGTTGAGCAGCGACCAAAACCTCCGTGATTGCAGTTTAATCAAACATTAAACTAGCTTATGCCCGCGGAAGCAAAACCCCCATGCGCGGAAGCTTGCGGAAGCCTCCGCGGAAGAGGAACTTAAAGTACCGACCGCGGAAGCTCCGCGGAAGCAATCGGGGTGGCGGAAGCTATCTCGCCGCGGAAGCTCCGCGGAAGCAATCTTCCACAAAATGGTCCCGCGGAAGCTAAAGCTGTGCGCGCGGAAGCGACGCTGAAGCATCGCGGAAGCCATTGCAGATTATAAGGAAAGTTAAATAGGGTTTCGGCCATGGCTCAGTTGATGAAACAATGGTTGATTAAATCAACCATAATTCAGATGCCATGATGGCTAGGAACTGGTTGATTATGGTTGATTCGTGGTTGATTATGGTTGATTCATGGTTTTGTTTGCCGGTTCATGAGGGTTAACATTATGTTTAATAATGGTTGAAAGTATCATAATGTTTTTGGATCATGGCCCATGGCTAATCAGGTTGATAATAGTGAGCTCAATACTCAATTGTCATTCCTTGCATCACTGAGATAAGGAACTGAATTATAAATCAATGCTTACGTGTTATCCTTACCTTATGGTTTTGCTGAGGGTTCATGACGATTAAGCATTGTGGATGGTTGACGACAGGAACTGGTTTGATAATGTATCTTCAAGGAACTAGCAAAATTGACATAACAACTGATTATTCCCTTCATAAATGAACTCTTACACAATCGTGCTCACTCAATTGTGGAGTCATGCACTTGGGCGCCATCTTTATATATGTATTGTAGTTGTTGAGTGTAACACCCACATTATCATCACTTGTTCACATGAATCACTCATCCATACCATTAGTAGTTGGTTATCAACAATCAATCAACCAATGCTCCACCAGTGTTTGTTGCTGAAAATCGACCTAGAGACCGACCATTTGGACCCAGGAATGTTTAGCAAAGCTTCCATCAGTTTGGTACAAAAATGCAGTCCGGATGTTAGATCCGCAGGCAACTTGGGACCCTAAAATCAGGATTGGAATCGTGGAATCGGTGATGCGGTCAGTCACTTGATTAGCAGTGACAGTAGGAATTCCCTGGAAGTCTTCTCCATTTCTGGGAAGTTGGTATCGTGAGCCCCACACAATTTGGTATGTGTCATTCTAGTAAGAATCGAAGTTGACCTCTGAACAACTCACAATCTTATCTTGACCCATCTACTATAAAGTATCAATCTCACCACCCAACCATGTAACCATGCAACTGGACAACTAGGCAAGCAACTTTGTAGACAAACCATAATCATGTATCCACGCACCATTTTTGTGAAATGACGACACACTGATCAAACCATGGGTTGCATGACTACCCTTCATTGGATTACAAATCTTTATGAACTAACCAATCATTTGTACTTGGTATATCATATATTATCATTTTGTTGTTGGCTTTTGAGCTGCTCATATTGTTGGTAAGTAGTGATTGTAGATTATTAAACCATCATTGTCATTGACCAGCACTAATCATCATTACCACCCACCCACTCAACCAACTACTTCAACAAACCAGCAATTCCTCAGCGAGCTGCCCTGCCCTCATCACGCCTTTGCGCAACGCGTTGCCGGCAACCGGGGAGAATGGAACGACCTCGCGAAGAACACAATAGTGAATAAGTGGGGTCAGTCACGGTCAGTCAAGCGATGGTCAATATGATTGGTAATTGTGATCAACAACTATTTATGATTCATATGGGGCTGACATGTATTCCTAATGATTTGTTGATGATAATTTTGATCAATCCTTCATCCTGAGTAAGACTAGTGTTAGCAGCACATGTTGATAATGATCAATCATATGGTAAATGATGATAATTATCGTTTACAGAATGACAACAACGGTTGATGATGATCAATCATCGGGCTCGTACATGGGGTTCGTTACAAGGGTCCAAAATGGTGATGTTGGGGATTGGTAACGGTCAGTGGCAGAGGTTAACGATGGTACTGAAACTCGTCGCTGATTGACAAACTAAGGGGGTGTGGGCTTCTAGGGAAGCCTGTTGCTGGGCACAATCAACAAGTTGAAGCCTGCCCTACCATTACCATTGGTGTTTGACTAGGGGTTAATCATGTGATTTCATGGTTGATGAGTGATTGGTTAGTGCTTGATTAGTGATTAACCATCATAATTACTATTAGTGATTGATTAGTGATTATGATGGTTAATTAGGGTTGATGGTGAATTCACTTGCTGAGTCCAGCAATTATAAAACCCATTGAACTGCTTGGTGAATAGTAGTCAGTAGTCCTGGTGCATCCTGATACGATAGTATCAAACCGATGGTACAACACAACTACTGAGAACTACCCGCCGGCAACACTTGGTGGCGTAGCCTTCACAAATCTCCGCAACTTCGGCAACGCATTTTCGATTCCTGTGGTTCTTAATCTATTGGGTTGAAGGTCGACAATCGTGACCGGCAACAATGGCAATATTTCATCATGGTTGAAAGCCAATGGCATTGCTGGTTTGTGATGCAGAAATTTGTCATCCATGCTAATAATGATATTGGTATACATTGATGATAACTGGTTATGCTAAGAATGATAGTGCTTTGTACTTGTTTGTACTATGGTTCACCATTGTTAACCATGCTGGTTGAAGTAGCTACTGTCAACATTTTTTTGTCCTTGGTCGTGGCGTGCCGCCGCGGTGCTCGGTGTGGTTCATCCAAGGCTTTGTTGGGTTTTTTCCAGCTGAATAATGTTGACCCAGGATTAGTACACCTCAGGTTTATTAGGGGTAAACATTGATCAAATAATGTATCCTTGGAATAGCCTTGGGTTACAATTGTTAGGGGGCGTTATAACAATATTATCCTGGAAGGGTACCATTTTAATGGGAAACCAAGGTTTTTAGGGGATACCCACTGGGGTTTGTCAATCCGGGGTTGCCATTAGAGGGGATATCACCAGCTTAGCCAGCTAGGAAGCATGTGATTTTCCAACGATTTGCAGGCCCAACTTTGAAGGTTACAACGCAGCACTTTTTGCATACTGTTTGATGCTAAACGGGGTTAGCACTGCTGACAAGGACATGTTAAAAAGGTAGTGCTTCGGTTCGGCCATTCTCCCAGCACGAGCTGTCACAAACGCCGCTTGTTGGCGGCAAGCTGTCAATGAACCTTCCGCCCCTTCAATTTATGGAGGACGGCGGCGCTGTAGACTGGATGAGTGAACCTGGAGCAAGTAGTGGCTCCATGGCTTGTTCACTATATGAACAAAGACAGCTGATGTAACAACAATGATGTAGTTGAGCTCCGACTATAATATATGAGCTGAGATCATACTGACAATACACAACTATACAATCTGATATATATATATATATATATATCAGATAGAGCTCAGTTACAAATTTCAAATGATCCCACTGCTGTTTCATCATCGAAAAACAGTCACGCCAGAATCTGTGGGGACACATTCTTGGTGATTCCATAGGAGTGCACTTCGATCCCCATGAACTCGTTGATGATTCTTCCTAACGTTGAATCACAAATTTGCCAAGCCATGGCATATACAATAAGGGTGGGTTGTAACTGTTGTATGCCAGACAGATGGGAAGGCCGGTCCACGGCTGCAATCTCTGAGCAAAGAGTATGGTATCAACATCTCATGAAGCTCATATATATATATATATACATTTACATATATATGATTATAATCATTACAGTTGTTGATTAAACTGGCAATGAACAATCATCCATAATGTACAGATGTTTTTTCCCAGGTTTCGTCTAAAAATAGGTCAGTTTGGCAGAGACTATCTTCGACTCCCAACCACCACCAATTGATACAATTTTCACTGGCAAAACCACCCGTTTTGGGGGCAGACCGTTTCCAAGTGACCTCAATCCTCAATACATGGTCACATGGTCCATCATTTCCATCACCACCATTCGTCACCATGTTTCCTCAGTGGTCGCCTTTACCGCGATGGTTCATGCGTTACTCGTGAAGGCCAGGGTTACGCTCACCAGTCTGTAGCCAAAAAACGCGCGAAATCTGCCGACGACTGCGAGGCAAAAAATCCAGCTGCGTCCCATGTGAGCTGCCACAGACGGACGCATCAACTCAACAAAGACTATCCTCCAAGTGACTAAGCACCCCCACTGAGTTCCGAGTGACTAAGCATGGTTATAGGATTTGTAATCCACCTTATTCGGTTCATTATTTCCCAATTCTAGCCCCAAGCACGCGATCCGTGCTCAAAACGCTGCCGGTAACATGACCGGTGGCACAAGCCATGGGGCCCCTACCACTGGTTGATGAGACCAGGAGATCCATGCTGTCTATCATGGCGGCTTGCGTTGCAAAGAATTTCATTCAGAATACATGTGGGGGGTTCTACATGGTTGGATGGTTAGATGGTTATATGGTTGTATGTGGTGATACCTATAGCTATACCTGTGGTTGTATGGTTATATATGGTGGTTTCTCAAAATAGGGAACCCCCAAAATGGTTGGTTTATTACTATAGATGACTAATACAGGATGATTTGGGGGTACCCCTACTTTAAGAAACCACCATGTGGGGGTTTCGACCTAGCCAGTTTGGGTACCCCAAAAATAGTTGGTTTATGACCAAAAATGATTTAATATCAGATGATTTGGGGGTTCCCTATTTTGAGAAAGCACCACGTTGCTTATTGGTATTCATCGCTACGATACTACATGTTTGAATTTTGTCATCACACCGTGGTTTTCGGACCGTTTGGTAGATCAATCTGAAAAATGGCTCCCAATCACGTACAATCAGCGTATGTTGAAAGGGAAACCAGTGGGAATTGTGGGGAAACCATCACACATAGTTGCGACCACAATTGTTCAGTCGAATGCCACCTTTTGGGCTGCATGATCTCGCTGTTTTGGCCTGATGTTCGCTTACGACTCAAGGTCAGCGTGACTGCGGAATTGTTTGGCCCTCCGATTTCCTCAAGACATGGGGAAGCCACACAAGGGTTGTTGATTAAGCCTTCAGAAATGTGTCCAGATCATTCCTAAGCGATGCTGGACTGAGGAATCAGAGATAAACCTCCAATTCCGAGATGAACTGATCACCACTCAGTCATGAGATTTTTCTCTACATTGATCAAACACCAAGCACCCAATGGGGTGATGGTAGCAGACGCCACAGCCAACTTGTAAGGATCCATATGAATCAACAATACTTCTGGACACCTATTTGACTTTAAGGTTCCAAGGGTACAACCAGCTTGCAGCGTATTCATCAACATCACTACGTCACCGTTGGGTTCGCCCTTTGCGCTGCCATGGCAAGTGTGACTCGGCGCAAGGAGAAACTAATGGCCTCACCTGAAGACGATCTAAATGAGTTGATGGTTGATGGTTGATGGTGTTGATCAATTTTGGGCCATGGTAAGCATCAACCATTAATCCTCAATTCTCAAAACAGGGGTACCGACAAATCATCCTATATCAACCATTTAAAGTCATCAACTAACCAGTCTGGGGTTCCCAACGGCTTGAAAAAAACCCAGATGTTTTATTTAACAGTTGATGGTTCATGAGCAGCTGTCTAATGCTGAACGCTAGCTTTTCATCATATCAGATCAGTCCAGTAGCATCAAAGGAGGGCCTGAAATGGAACATGCATATATATATATATATGACATTCCAGGTTGTATAACCATATCCAGTAGATTCCAGTACTTATATATTATTTCCTTTGGAACCATTAGTTAGTTATCCATGTGTCATCATGATCATGAAAGAATGCTTGATCGTGCCAGCGTTAATGATGGCAAACTCGACAGACCCCTTCAAGCACAACAGGGGCCAGGCTTTACAGGTTGGACATGGCATCGTTCGGTGGAGGTACACACCCCAAAGTTACGTCCTGTAGCCATCACGTCATGTCGTGTAATAGGGCTTAGGTCAATATTAACCATCAATATTGAGCAACAATAATAGGGAAAACAATGGTGAATGATGGGAACCAGGGGTACAGGATTACCAATTCTGGTCCTAGATTCACGGATAGCTTTGGGATGACAATCACGACCATCAAATCGCTGCTATAACATAAGCAGTCTGTATAGTTATTGTGCGTTCCTGAAGGTGCAAATCCCCTTCCAAGCCAGGCTTTCCACGGGTTTAGCATAAGGAGAACAGGAATAGCCTGTCTTCATTTGTCGTTGTCGCTACCAGAGATAGTGTTGCTATGGGCCTGGCATGGACTCTGAAAACTATGGGTTCAATACTAAGCAACCAAAAAAGGGGTAGGTGAACACCCCAACAAAGACCCACAACCCTATATTTATGGTGCTTTAGTAATATGTAATATAGTGATATTTTACATGTTTTTTTGGGTAGATGAACTCCAGAAATACTGCGGTGATAAAGTCATGGGATTAGTACTGCTGGGATGGCGCTCTCCGGGCCAAGTGAAAAGACCAAGGCCAAGTGAAAAGTCATCCACCCAGAAGCATATTCCTGATCTGGCTATGGGTCAATATTAACCAACCACTAATGGGGAATGACCAACAATAATAGGGAAAACCAATGGTTAATGATGGGGAACCAGGGGTACGGGGTTTTGATCCACTGCCATCTGCTGGTGATTGACCCGTCTTCGCAGTTATTGGCCACTATTGGGGTAGATGGAGAGTGGCTGCTAACCATTGTTTTGTGTTAGTGACCGCCGTGAACCCGTGTTAACCATTGCGAACCAGTATTAAGAACTAGTACTAACCATTTAAGCCATTGCTAGCAACTATCGAACAGTTGTTGAGCATTGTAGTCATCAGTAGTTGCCTAGTTTCCATCCTTAGTTCACCTTGTTCAACATTCGTTGCGTCATTGTCAAACTACCAACACCTTCTCAGACAAACTCAACCGTTGTTAGTAGCACTGATGAATTAAGCATTGATCAACCATAAATCAGTCTTTGCCAGCCACTATAGCTAGCAATATTTTTATCAAAAGTCATCACGTATTTTGAATGATCAATTTTTAATTTGCACTCAGCCACTAGTACGATTTTCTGTCAACAGATCAAATGGTTGTTCATTTACCATCAAGTATTGACAAGCAATTGCCAACCATTAACGATTCCTTCTCGCAATGAACTATCACCTAACCGTCACGTAACCATCACTTGACCATTCCTCAACCATGGGCTCACTTAACAACCATCATGTCACCATTGATTACCTGATTAATCATTGATTAATCATTAGCCAACCAATGAATATCCACTCATTCACCATGCTAAACATACATCGACCCTCACTTAACCAGCTAATTGACCATCATTAATCCACCATCAACCACCACAATCCACCATTAATCACCAGAATCCACCAGCATTAGCCATGGACTAATCCACCATTAACCATCACTCACCATCACTAACCACCATTAACCATCACTAACCACCATTAACGAACCCTTCGTTCACCCATCGACCCTTCGCGCCAAGGATGGAGCAAGCGCGCTGGCCAATGCCAAGTCTTTGCTGGCCGAGGTGAATGCGGGGTTGGTTGCTTTAGAATGGCCAATAATGGTTAATTAATAAACCAATATTGTAGTAATAAACAGACCAATGGTTATTAACCATTATGGATTAACATAGAAACCAATTATGGATTATTAGACCAGGTTGGCTTATACCCACTAACTTAGGTTTTTAGTGTTTTTGGGATATGATTGATTTACCATACAACCACTAAAAAAATATATTTTTAGCAAGGGATCTATAAGCCACCAAGTAATGGTTAATCAACCATCAATGGGGAACATAGAAACAGTACTGGGGATATATAAGCTATATGGCTAATGGTTGAGAATATAGGGTATAATAATCAACAATAGTATATGGTATAATGACCAATAAGGGTTAATAGTGGCCGAGAATGGTTTATAATACCCAGCTGTGTCTCAAAAACGGTTGGGCTACAGTGGCTCATAATGGTTCATACCAGGGAATGATAACCAACACTAATGGTTCGACAAGTATTATTTTAAAAATGTATAACAGATATAATGGTTAAGAATATAAGGTATAATAATCAATTAATGATGTAGATCATATTGGTATAACTATTGTGCTTAATGGCCAACAATTGTTGATCATATGGCTATGGGTCAATATTAACCAACCAACTAATAGGGGATAATCACCAACAATAATAAGGAAAACAAGGGTCAATGATACGGGAAGCAGGGGTACAGGGTTTTGACCCACTGCCACATAGGGAATAATAACCAGCAATAGTTATAGTTTAACAAATACTATCTGATAGTTTCTCAAAATAGGGCACCCCCAAATCATCCATTGATAGTCATTGATGGTAATAAACCATCCATTTTAAAATCCCCTATCTAAGAAACAACCAAATGGTCAATAAACTCTATGATAACTGGGGAGTCCCCTATTTTGAGAAACAACGATTTGAGCATGAATGGCCCTCATTTTGCCTGATGATACAAACAAACGGTGGAAAACATGGAAAAAAAAACATGGCAATCTCTCAACCGTCTTTGCCCAATTTTGACCTCTTGTGGTCAACCATCAAGAACGATTTATGATTAGCCACCGCAGAACGCTACCTTTTATGTCGTGATCAATCATTATTTGGCTGGTGGTTTTACACATTTTTTCCTCTCCAATATTTGAGGAGGTTGGTTGGTTGGTTCATTAAATTTGTTGCTTGCATAAACAGAGAAACACCCCCCAGTATGGATTCATGATGGATGACCTGGTAATGATTATCAACGGCTCACTTTCGATGGGCATATCTTTGCACAAACAATCTGGTTCAACACGCCTTGATGCTTTGAAGGTACCATGCTGGTTGATCATGATCCGAAACCATTGGCAGAAATAATGACCCAGTCTCATCAATGGTGAATTGATGGTCCTTGATGGTTGCTAATAATTCATCAGAGTAAGTAATTGAAAAAACATGTGATATAATGATTACTGTAATGGTTGATTTCATCCGTACCAACCAGTCAGTTACTATCAAACATGAATCATCAAGCTTCCCAATATCAGCCACAAATTTCATCAGTACCCCCTATGACATGACATTTACCATTATCATTTATGGCCATCATCAATCACAATGGCACCATCGTCATCTACAACTAGCAGTCCTTAACAATTGATGAACCAGTTTGATGATGGGTTACAACCATTCTTAACATTCATTAGCCTTTATAAATTATAGCCGCTATTGACTTATTATGTAGCCCTTATTAACCATTGGTGAATCAATCTTGCTTATAACAATTCGTAAGCGTCATGCACGTCATGAACCATCCTCCATCATTGCAAGAACCACCACCATCACCACCTTGGCTGCTGCTCAGGGCAAGTTCGATGAAGCGCTGGTGAACGCCGAGACTGCCACTTCTGAGTCTCGCGACGAGACACGTTGGGTCACGAATCGTGTGGGGAGTGCCGGGTGAAGAGAGACCCATGTGATGATACTGGTTGACAATGGCTGAAGATGATCCGAGATACTGGAGATATCTGAAGATATCTGGAGATACTTGTGAACGAAAATGGTTTGAGTGGGATAGTGAGCAGTGAGCAGTCTATTCCCAATAAGCAACACAAAAGAGAAGCAGGCTGTGAATTAGTTTTAATTCATTTTCTTCTTAGCCACCAGTTGCTCAGATGTCGTTTGGATTGCTGGCCCAACCAAACATGGAGGTACGGCAGGAGCAACGGGTCACTGTGGCAAATGTTGGGAACCATCAAACCCTGCCTTCGCGGGCTGTGGTTGTTGCTGTTGGTCATTACTGTAATGATTGGATGTGATTGGTACTTATCATTAGTGAGTCTTAGTGTTGAGTAATTACGGGTCATTCATATCCCCACTGTTTCAGGTGGGTAGCTATTAACAAGGCTGGGGGTCAAAACCCTACACCCCAGGTGAACATCCCCCAGACAACCAACTAGTCAAACTGTTGAGATGTGAATAACCATCCATTTCTCGGTTGGTACTGATACATAGCTATATCTGGTTGATACATCCCCTATGATTTTCACCTACCCAGATTTTGGATGGTTGGTTGTCAACATCTTTGATATACAATCACCAGCAAGTAAGATTTTGCATTCACCTATATTATATGGTGGTTTTTTCAAATAGGGGACCCCTTAAATCATCCATTCATAACCATTATTCCCCACCTGTCAGGTGAGGGTTGTTAGATTTTATCAGAGCTGTCTCCTCCTTCTCCTTCTTCTCCTTCTCCTCGCCGGACCTCAACCACGACCATGCACGACTAGTGGTCGCTGCCGGACATCAACCACGACCATGAACGACTAGTGGTCGCTGCCGGACCTCAACCACGACCATCCACGCCCAGCGG
>VSDK01014765.1:101559-133573 GCA_009767595.1 Symbiodinium kawagutii
TTGCATCTCCCAAAAGTGCTCCGAACCTGACATGTTTTTACGATTTTGACTTCCAAATGTGCTTCGCGCCTAGGTTTTTTAACGATTTTGCAAGTTGCAACTTCCAAAAGTGCTCCGAGGCTGACATGTTTTTACGATTTTGACTTCCAAATGTGCTTCGCGCCTAGGTTTTTTAACGATTTTTGCACACACCTTCCGCCACAGTGGTCCGCACCCGCCGCTTTAGCGAGGTACCCTTCTGGACCCTCATGATGCACAAAACCTTGCAAAACACAGCATTTCGCGACTTTCCTAACATTTTGGCGCGCTCGCACTCTCATCTTTCTCGCATCTCTTCTTTCTCACATCTGCATAGGCGATCTACCCTAGCTGAGTTGTCCATATTGTCGGAAGTTAGACTTCTAAACTTCCTTCGACCATATATGACCATATATAAAGATTATTGAGCATTTTCAACCATATATAACCACTATGTTGTTCGGTTGATGCCGTTGTTCCCTTCAAAGGTCTCCAGATCTGGGTCTCAGGATAGACATCTACCTGCAGCAGCAGAAGCGGCCAGAAGCAAGGGCGACAGCGCTGGAGGCGCACGGCTTGCTGTGCAAATGAATCGAGTTGAATGATGGGTTTTGTTTGTCTAGCTGGTGATTCTCAGGGAGCTAAGGAGTCAGGGGTATCCCTAAATCCCTTTAAAGGGGGAGCTAAAGAGCTACAGGGAGTGGTGAAACCAGATGGTAGTTGTTCAATCATTATTCATTTGAAATTTAAGCATATGGTATGTTCGAATTGTGAAATATCGGTTTAGGTTGTTCACCATTATGAATCATATGAACTTTGAATATATGGTATGTTAATGTTCATGAATTCACAATTTATGAATCGTGAAATTCAATGAATCGTGAACGATGGGTTTAGTTTGATTTGAAGGTGGATGAAGAAATGTGGTTGATGAACAATCTTGAATCTTGTTCACCAGGATGCATTTAGTTTCATTGAATTGTTTGTGATTATATCGGCCATGGTGAACAATCATGGTGAACAAATGTGTTGAATAATAGCATCAAATTGTTGAAATGGTTCGTACTTTTGACGGTGATGGTTGACAATCATGGTTCAAATGGTTTGCGATATTAACAGCAATGATTGAATTACGGTTGATATATATATATAATGAAAGATCAACATGACTGTTGACAACAAGTAGCCAAGAGTCATGATGATTAAGCAGTCAGCTTGCGTAATGGTAGTTCTTAAAACTAGTCACCAACAAACACAGGGATAGTTGTTGATGATAGTTTGAACTTTGTTTCTTCATGAATAAGCAACACTGAATTATAATTGATAGCGGTGGTTGATGATAGTAGTTGAATCTCAATGATAATCGGGCTTCGTGGCTTTGTCATATTTAAAGTCAAGCACTACTGAGTCCATTATTACCAGCATACAGAATAGTGTCGAAGCTAGATAATGATAGTGGTTGAGCATGGCTGGTATCAGCGAGAATCGTTTGTTGACCAATCTACTTCTTATGCATTGCTGATATCTAGTGGTCAACAACATATCATGATTGTGAGTTTGGTTGATAGTGGTTTATAGTATCGAATAATGATCAACAAATGGGGATACTATGTAATCAAACATTAATATTAGTGAATTATCATGTCTCATAAAGCCTGGTACTGATTGCAAACGGATAGTGATTCATCATTGATCATAGGGAATGACGAAGAGCTACTATGAGAAGCTGATACGGTGTTGTCATGTTGAAACAGAGCAGCATAAAGCTCAGTAAATTCTAGTAATGACTTTTTCACCGGTATTATTGTCAATGATATATCTTACCTAAGCATCATCACAAATGAATATGTTGATCATCATCAACCAAGTACTTACATATTGTTTATGATTGCTTCTCCCAGAAGAACAATTCACCCGCATCATGCTGAGATTGTGCATTACAGTAAACCGTTCTTACCATCATGAATAACGATCATATTGCACACTATTCAAGCATCGAAATCAAATTCCATCCATTATGTGGTCCATGAAAACGGTCATAGTTAATCATTTTGCAAGGTCTTGCAGTTTAGCTTGCCACGATCCGTCAGTAGTCGCCCTGTGGTGATTCACCAAATGAGCGCGAGGGTTATCGTGACATTTCCAAACGAAGAATTCACATGATTAGTATGGTGGTTTCTTAAAATGGGAGTACCCCCAAAATGGTTGGATGATTTGGAGGTACCTCTATTTTGAGAAACACCGACATCGCCAATATCTCATAAACAGTGCGTATATTATCAGCTAGCAAGTAGTATAGGTTCTTGATTATTACTAACCATTGTTTAGCACGCATTACATTCATCGTGACAAACCCAATAACCACCAGAGACTTTTCGGAACCGTCTTTTGCCATTTTTCACTCTGATTAACTACTGTTAACTATGACTAACCAGCCTCAATCATTGTTGATTTGTAAATCATATTATATGATTAATCAATCATTAACATCATCTATTATGAATCATCACTAACCACTATCAAGTAAGCATATGTAACCATTACGTTCATCATCGCTACGATCACAACTTGCCATTAGGAACCATTTGGACCAACCAGTAACCAGCTTGTATGAACTATATTATGAATTAGTGTTCACCATTATGACACCACCAATTAATCATGACCAACTGATAATATTTGGTACATAGTGTTGGTTATAACCATTTTCTTTGCAGAATGGTTATCAATGGTTACCAACCACTAAACACGTGTTTTTAACAGTCAAAATTTAGCATGTTTGACCATCATTAACCGGCGTACACTAACCATCATTACCCAGCTTACATTAAGTATCATTACGCGCAAACACCCCAGTTGCCCACAGGGCGAACGGGGGGGTTTGCGCGTAATAGTTTAATTATGGTTTATAAATTTATAGTTTTAGGGTTTTAGGGTTTATGGTTTTAGGGTTTTAGGGTTTTAGGGTTTATGGTTTCAAGGTTTTATCGCTTTTTCTCAAAGGTTTTTAGGGTTTTGGCTTCACGGTTTAGCTTTTCAGGGTTTATGGTTTAGGGTTTTAGGATTTATGGTTTTAGGGTTTTAG
Organism: Symbiodinium kawagutii; assembly: GCA_009767595.1. Classification (NCBI taxonomy): domain Eukaryota; class Dinophyceae; order Suessiales; family Symbiodiniaceae; genus Symbiodinium; species Symbiodinium kawagutii. The sequence goes on from VSDK01014765.1 coordinate 104,663, forward strand.
GGTTTATTTTTTCAAGGTTTTATCGCTTTTCTCAAAGGTTTTCAGGTTTTTGGCTTCACGGTTTAGCTTTTCAGGGTTTATGGTTTAGGGTTTTAGGATTTATGGTTTTAGGGTTTTAGGGTTTTAGGGTTGTATGTTTCCAGAATGCACGCAAAACACAGGTCATGGACCTGCGCGCGCCGTCAAGATATGCTTCATGTGACACATGTGTATTTTGTCCCGCAAAATCCAATGTTTTTTGAAGTTCCAAGACGCTGACGACAGAGGCGCGGGCAAACTGGGGTGTTTGCCCGTATCATTACCCAGCTGACCATTAAGTAGCTCATTCACCAGCTTATGAACCAACCATACACCATAAACCTTACATTAGCCATAGCAATATGAACCAGCTTACGTGGGCCACCAGCTGATCCAACCAACCATTCACCACACCTTTGCCAGGCCGTGGGCCTGTTCAAAGCGGTGAACGTGACTTGGCGACAGGTGCTGCTACGGCACCGGTGGTGGTGAAAAGGTGGTACGCCAGCACCGGTGGTGGTGCGTCGATGGTTGGTTCGGCTGGGTGTCCTTCAGGGTGGGTAGCTGGTGGTTGGGCACTAGGCTTGGTGGTGAGTGTCGATAGCTAATTTTGATTTATGATGGTCCACAAGATCATGTCGAAAGCCCTAAATTATTGATGGCCTCAGCATTAGACGTTGATTTGAGTTGAAATCCAATTTGAAATTGATTCAGTTTGCTTGTGGGGGAATCAACTTGATTACATACTGATTAGGTGAATATGAATGAATCAATTAATCAAAGTGAATTCAATTTGGTTCTGTGGGGAGTCAGACTTACCTGGGAAATGTTGAATTTAATTGAGTTTTGTGGGGAGTCAAACTTCAGTAGGAAGGAAGTAAGGAAGGAGGGCCTCCAATCTAACCATAGAAAGGATAGATATAGTTCTGACCTATCCATCTATAGACCTGTATCTATCCGTGAACCAATCTATTTGATTCTATTTGTCGACGTTATCCATTTCTCTACTTCTCTATTTATCTATCCGTGCATTTTTCCTGCTAATACCATGGAAAATGAAAGGTTGAAAGTCCAGCTGCAACTACCATGATAAATGAAGAACGGTTGAAGGTCAGACATTGGCATCGAACTGTCTTTGTATAGACATGTGGCTGTGGGTATCCTGATGCCCTGGTGGCCCTAAATGACCAAACTGGTCGATCTGTTGGGATGTTCATGCATGATCATCCATGCGTTTCTCGATTTGTTGATGTTGATCCATAACCATATTTAGTTGGTACATCCCCTATATTGTTGGTCATTTATCCCCAATGAATAGCCATTAACCAGCTAGTTATCAATTGGATCTATCTCTACACTTCTTGGTTATCTATATGCTAAATATCATCAATTTCAATTATCGGATCTACAGTATCTATGATTATTGGTTATCTATAATTATTGGTTATCTATGCTTTATCATCAACCACTAGGCCGCTAGTTATCCACTAGATCGACCTATCCACAACCATGTCACTCACATCATGGCCCTGCCACCGGACTTCCAGCGCTACGAGGATCCGAAGTCCGAAGCGAAAGCGCAGCAGTTGGTCGCACAGGCCAGGGTCGTTATCGGCGCGGATGATGGGTTCATCGTCGCATGGGTCTGGTTGATGATGAACCAAGGGTTTAGTAAGCAGATCTGTCATGATAAGCATGGTGGATCATGAACTAAACCATCTATGTGTGACCTATGGTTGATGATGGTGATAAACCATGATAACCATGGTTTATCAATCATGCCTCATGATGGTTAGTAATGAGAATGGTTGATGTTGAGCAGAGACATGGTTGACAATGGTGTTGACACGGGTGGATCATGTTCGCTATACTGGTTGAGTTATGTTTTTGTTCGTCTTTGATTTTCGGTTGATGGGTAACAGTGCAAATGATGCTTGAGAATCGTTGGTAATGGTCAATAGTATTGAACAACGATGTTGGCAGTGTATACTCATGATTTGGTGGCTTATTTTGAAGTCGTTTCTTGTCCATGTATGCCTAAAAGGCTGAACCTCTAGGATTGTTTTCACCAATAGGTAAATTTCATGGCTGAGAAGTCATCAGCATGGCTTTGTCCGGGGGGTACCTCACTATTCTTTGGCAAATGAACTCGGAAATGGAAAGTCCAAAATGTGTGGTTGGTTTCTTAATAAAACTTGACATTGTTTGCTTCCAAGTCAGTTTTCCAGAGGGTAAACCCATATCCAACGCCAAATCTCATTGTTTCCTACAATCTTGGGACTGACCCAACTATGTGGGGATGGCCCGTTGGTAGCCCATGCTTGAATCGCACCCACAAAAAGGGTTGTCCACAGATGGTCCTCCCAAACAGTGGACAACTCCAGATATTATAGAGAACGCATATATGTGTTAATTATGCATAATCATGTACACACACATATATGTATTTAGATATATACATATGTATCTATATACATATGGCTTTACAAGGGTACTCAAGTTATTTGCTGAGTTTGCCTGGGAATGAAGCCAACCAGCAGCCTTCCCAACAGTCTGCATTTTCATTGGGCTTCCCGGTGATGACGGGCCCTGAAAACGTGAAGCTTCACCGCTGAGGTTTGTACGCAGACCCAGCGGTACAAAGAGGCGTGTCAAGAGATTGGGGTTGGGCACAAATCTCTTGAGCATGTGTGTATGGCGTGTCCAATTCTAATGGGGTTCCTGGTATCCCTGATCATTATCCCAAAACATGAGTCTATTTGGTAGGAAAACTGTTGTTTGTTCACAATTCATGATAACAGTTACTGTCAAAAACAGTTCACAATGATCAAGAACGGATGGTGGCTGTCAACAAAGTCGAGTCATAGTTAATGATGCTTAAACATGCCTCTAATACTTGTTATTAATGAGAAGACTTGAAGATTGTGTGTCATCCAGATCATTGCGTTTTGTGATAGACGATCTACCCATAAGCGATTTTTCCGAACTGGTTGTTCTTGAATAGCATCAGAATTATTCTGAGGCTGTGTGCTCCGAAGGATTAAAATCGCTTTATTGAACGATGGATAATTTACAAATAGCCAACTGTTACAAGGGTTAGAGCAATAACTACAAGGGTTTCTTTTCATGTCAATGATGGTGAAGAAGCTAATTAATGATACCTCATGATAGTTTAAACAAAAAGCTGGTTGATTGTGCTTAATGAAGGTAAATATTGGTTAATAACGCTTCATGGATTGTCCAAACTGGTTAAAGACAGCTGGCATTGACCATCTTAAAGACTGCTCAATCAGCTTTAGCAATGTTCTGATGTTGGTGCAGTGGCAAACCTATGTTGACCTATTGCTGATGTTTACTATATACTGGCTGACAGTGACCAACTATGATCAATTAATGCTTACCAGGCAGTTTTATATAATTGGTCAATACATTGCTAGGAACTTGTCGGTCCTAGGGTCAGTAAGTTTGGGATCATGAATGTTGTGTTACCACGAGGTGTACGTCAGTTACAACGGGATAGTATATGAGTTGGTATGTGTACTTACAGCTAGACCGGAGGTCACCATATTGAAACTATTCACAGTACATCTTTGCAGCTTCAGCATGACCACGGATTGACAACTAGCTATTGGGAAGGTGCCCACTTGTGTCGTGTTTGCTATCTGGGAATGTTATAGACGGAATTGTTCCAAAATGGTGGTATGATGTCACCAGGGAAGTGCGGCGCAGCGGCGTCAGGGCAGCGAGCACCAGGGTTGCTATGTCTTCATCCCGCTGCTGGACCCTGGTGCTGCAACGGTGCAACGGCTCCACATTACCGGCCAAGATTCTGGGCCAACGATGTCTTTCCTTGCCCCATGGGGAGCGTTGGCTTTGGCCCAAGGTGGCGTGGACAGGTGCTTCATTGGCATTCCCCGGGCTGGGGCAATGTCAGGCGATGGGATCACACGAAGAAAGCCGTACGGCTACACTACGCGCATGTTTCAACCGCGCCAATTATGAATCAAACTTCCTTCGTGGCCAGAATTGCGGGTTGGAAACGTTTGGAAGTCGATCGTATCATGGCGTTATTTGGCATTACAAGCTAATTTCCAGTCCATCACGCGGCGGACTTTGGTACGGAAGCCAGTGTGGCACGCTTTCACCCAGAGCCCTGGTTACAACTGGCCCAAGCGATCCCAAGCGGACAGTGGCTCGCCTTTCCAGGTTTATCCAACACTGAAGCTTGTCTTGGGAAGTACAGGTACAAGGTGGGCCACTTACCAGCTATCAGTTGGACCATAACCAGGGTTACTATTACTACCAATCCTGCTAGAATATAACTATGGTTGTATAAATTGCCTTCTAAACTTGTAAACCATGTTATGCCTAGGGGCCCACCATGTATGGCTCAAAAATAAGAAGCTCATCATCTTGGATGATGCAACTTTTGAGCCACAGCCATACATTGAGAGATAGAGATTGTCGGGGATTGTTCCCCCTTTTTCCCTTACGGGCTCCCCCTTACTGAAAGCCGGGGTCGGCGAATACATTGTTGTTGGCATACTGACCGGTGACTATGTGTAATCGCGGAACTTGTGTGTTTCCTCAACAAAGAACATAACCAGCTTTGTGTTGCCCCTTTGTTTGGGGGAGCAGTTAGCAGTTGCAGCCCCCTTAGATTTTGCATGGAAGCAGCCACCCAAAGCATGCCCAAGGGACGTGGATCTCGCGGCATGGCTCCTGCTGTTTTCATTTCAGCCATTCTCTGGCACTATCAGGGGCTGATGATACTGGTTAATGGTGGTTGATGACCACATCATTCTTGTTAAAGTTGTTGTTCTCAACCAATATCATGGGGTCATCAACCATTGTCCAGTTTTGTTTTGGTTGGCAATAGTTCAACCATTGTTATTATAGGAGTTATGAAGCACAGATCATTGTTACACAGAGTAATCAAGAATGCTATATCAAGAGATTGAAAACAAACATCATAATGGCATCTCAATGACTATTATTCACGGTAGTTGTTGAAGGAGGTGGCACAGTGCAGAAGTACCACCCATTGTTGTTCCTAAGCCGTTACTGAACTGGCTACAAATCATCATGTCATGAACCATTAATTATCAAAGATAGAGCCTTTGTAGTTTAACTTCACCAGCACCAACGCTCACCGACCATAAATGATTACCTGCCACTAAATATCACTAATCAACAATTTTGATGTTTTGCTGCCACTACCCAACATCCGCGCTCATCCATCATCACCATAATTTTGGAACGTCCTTTTTATTCATCATTTACCATCTCTGACGATTACGGACAAAGAATCATGATGCAGAGTCAACCATTGCGAACTATCACTAAAGCAAATCATCACTGACCAACTTCCAACATCACTCAACTATCACTCAAACCATTCTCAGCCATCACTCAACTAAACCATTTTTAACTAACCACACCATCATCAACCACAAGCCATTACTAAGTGCAATGAACCAATTTGCAACATTACGAAACAACTTACCAACCATCATCGACCATTGCTAATCATCAATTCAAGACTAATCAGCCATCACGTAACCATCATGTACGTCTAAAAAACCCTGACTAACCACTACGAATGCCTGATTATACAACCATGACTTTCCGAACTGTTACTTTACTAATCATTACTTTACCAACCACTAACCATTACTAGCCCCGACTAAGCCTGACTAAAACCCATCATCCAACCCCTTCCCATCCCCACGTAGATCCCCAGCCGCGGCGCCACCAGGCCCTGACCGCGGCGCGCGAGGCCTTACGCCTGGCGCGTCAGGTGCAGGACAAGGCGCAGCAGGCGCGGGTCCGCGGGTGAGCGCAGCAGGCAGGCGGCAGGTAGCCATGGTGTAGGATCTGTGGATTATTGGATGTTTTTATTGTTTTATTTTTTTTCCTTTCCGTATGGCCATAAATGGTCGTTATTTATAATATAAATATACCATTATACTGGTCTTATACCATAAATGGCCGTAAATATAAATGGGTGTTTCTCAAGCCATAGGGGTACCCCCAAATCATCCAATAGTAATCATCATTAGTAGTAAACCAACCATTTTTTGGGGTCCCCCATTTTGAGAAACCACCAAATGGTCAATATTTATATTAGATTATTGGTCTAATATACCATTATAATGGTCATTATAATCATAATGGTACTAATAATGGCTAATGATGGTTCGGTAGTCATGGTAATATGGCTAATAGTGATACACCGGGTTGAGAATAGATGGCACCGCCGCAACCTCCCAAACCAGTGGTAGATGGCACCGTCAGGCGTGCAAAATGGTGGATTTTTTTTGGATCAGCAATCAAATAAAAATCGGTATTTCTCCCGGTGTATTTTCCCCAAAATGCTAAAGTAGTTGGCTCAACCCATGGCAATAGTGAGGGAATGAATGTGGTTTATTTGATTTATGGTTAATGGTTGACTGATTGGTTGGTTGGTTTGATTACTTGATAAATATTGAATTGATTGTTTTTTCGACGCCAGAATTAAAGTACGATCCCAACACAAATCCTGAAATTGTGCCCTCCGCTGTCCTGTCCCCAGTCATATGCGGCATCTATTCGGCTAATTTGGTTGGTTCTGGGCCCCCACCACCACTAGCATCATCTCATCCCAAGTCTGTTCCCTCATGCGTTGCGCCATCTATTTTCCTGATTGTTAATTCCCCTTCCTTCCCAGCTATCCCGTGAAGCATGCTTCGTTTACGTAATTTTCCCTTTTTAACCCCAACATTGAATCACTGCCATCCTAAGACAAATGCTCAGATTATGCCTCCATCAACCTTTCCTCAGCTACTTGCACCATCTATTGAACTAAATATCTTCTTGGCCCCCATCACCACCGCTATTGTCATCACATCCCAAATCCTGGAATTCTGCTACCATCATGGGTTGCGCCATCTATTTTGCTGATTATTGGCTCCTCCCCCTGCCAGGTATCCCATCATGCATGCTTTCTTTGGCTGATTTTGTTTACTTTTGGTCCGTGGCATTGCCTTCCCCAGTCAGTTGCGCCATTCATGCAACTCCTCACGTCCCAAATGCTGGAATTCTGCCCGCCATGGGTTGCGCCATCTATTTTGCTGGCTGGTTTCCTCCTCTCACGGCTATCCCATGGCTTGCTTTTCTTGGTTAGTTAGTTGGTTTTGCTGATTCATAGTCCCAAACGTTACCATCCCACCACATGCTGGATTTTTGCCTCCGCCAACCTTTTCCCAATTTATTCCGCCATCCATTTATTTCATTACGTCCCAAATCCTGGAATTCTGCTACATTCTGCTACCATCATGGGTTGCGCCATCTATTTCGCTGATCGTTGGCTTCTCCCCCCTGCCAGGTATCCCATCACGCATACTTTCTAGGGCTGATTTTGCTGATTTTTGGTTCCTGGCATTGCCTTTTCCTCAGTCAGTTTTGCCAACCACGTAACTCCTTTCGTCCCAAATCCTGGAATTCTCGCCATGGGTTGCGCCATCAATTTTTCTGGTTTCCCCAACATAACCATCCCAGCACAAATCCTGAAATTGTGCCCTCCGCTGTCCTGTCCCCAGTCATATGCGGCATCTATTCGGCTAATTTGGTTGGTTCTGGGCCCCCACCACCACTAGCATCATCTCATCCCAAGTCTGTTCCCTCATGCGTTGCGCCATCTATTTTCCTGATTGTTAATTCCCCTTCCTTCCCAGCTATCCTGTGAAGCATGCTTCGTTTACGTAATTTTCCCTTTTTAACCCCAACATTAAATCACTGCCATCCTAAGACAAATGCTCAGATTATGCCTCCATCAACCTTTCCTCAGCTACTTGCACCATCTATTGAACTAAATATCTTCTTGGCCCCCATCACCACCGCTATTGTCATCACATCCCAAATCCTGGAATTCTGCTCCCGGCTTTCCAAACGTGTTTTTCCTGTTTTCTTGTGGATTTTTCACCCTGAGAATTCCCATCCCTTTGCTAGAGCTTAAATTGTGCTCTCACTAGCCCGCTCCCCTTTTTGACAATAAGTATTAGCTCGATTGAAATACTAGGACTGGTAAATTCAAAATCACGTTTTAGTTCTGGAAATCTAGACTTAACATTTCCATACATTTCGTCCATTTCAACAAACGGGAATGCGCCATCTACTATTGCCAAAGCCTGCCAAAACAACCTGAAACACCGCTAGCGGTGTAGCGCACGTGGGGAGCTGGCCCAAAAAAAAATCAACATGCCCAATTTTTGGGTCATTCTCCAGTAAATTCAATGGAAAACATGGTAGATGGCACCAAATGGAGCATGTGTGTTGCGCCATCTTTTATGGTGCACAGAGGTGCATGAACAGCCAGATAGTAGATGGCGCATCTCAATTTTTTGTGCCTTCCTTTCTCAAAGCGGAGTAATGGTACTAATGGTAATTGGTAGTAAGGGTTCATAATGGCTAATAATGGTTTGTTGGTAGCAACTAATAATGGTTTGTAGGCAATTTCTAATGGCTAGAAGCTACGTGCCACTAAGAATGGCTAATAACGGTTTGTTAGTCATGGTAGTATGGCTAATAATGATAATGATAACGATAATGATAATGATATGGTGTAGGATGTGCCAATGGTTTGGAATTGCTAGTACCAGTGGTTTAGTGAGTTATAGTGGTTTATTAGTGATAGTGGTTAATGATATGGGTATGCACCAGAATTGTTAACCCCCACTTTGGCCATTTATAACGGAAATCTATTACGAACCAATGAATTTTGAGGTGCCATTATTTTGGCACAAAGCCATGTGCTAGTGGTTGGTAATTGCTAATGTTAATCAAGGATTAATCAACCATAGGGGTAACAAGCTGATGAATGGTTAATAATAAGAAATAATAGCCAACAATAGTAGTGGGTATACCAACAATATGGCTATGGGTCAATATCAATCATCAATACTGGTGGATAATAACCAACAAAACTATATCAGAGAAAAGAATGGCTAATGGTGGGGAACCAGGGGTACAGGGTTTTGATACACCAGCTAATGGTTGGTAATTGCTAGTTAAGATAGCTGATGATGTGCTAACAATGATGATGATTGTTAGTACTAGTGGTTGATTGGTAGTGATTCTTCAGTGTTTGCTAATATCGGTTGATTAGTAGTAATGGTTTAGTGAATGATGGTTTGAAATGGTTGGTCACGAATAGTAATGGCTAATAATGGTTAGTAGTGGCTAATGTTGCTTAGTAGTGTTTAATTGATTGATATAGTTGTTTATCATGAGTCAGTCATGATTAGCCAATAATGATTGGCAATGGCTAGGAAAATGATGGTTAGAAAGGGTGATAGGTGGCCTACAGCCACCAACTTGGATTTTTTGTGTTTTTGGGATTAGATGGATTTACTGGGGATCCACTAAAAACCTAAATTTCAGCAAGGGATCTATAAGCAACCAAGTTATAGATGATAAGTTGCTCAATATTGGTTTGTACTGGGTCAGTAGTAATAGTTTCGTACATGATGATTACTAATGGTTTCGATTAGTATTTGCTATAATCGGTTATTAATCATGGTTTTGGCTTTTTATGGTTAGTAATGGTGTACTACTATAGTGGTTTTTCAAAAATCATGACGGGTAGTTAGTGGCTAATGGATTACTACTAGTGGACAGGGAAGGGTTAATGAAATGGTCGGTTAAGCAGATGTGAATGACTTTGAGTAAGCCGGTTGATGATGGTTAGTAGTGGGGTCAATGAATCTTAATCAATGGCGAATTCATGTTTAGCGGTGGCTGATTGACAACGATTCATGGATGGCTAATAAACCGGTTGATGGGCAAAACTCTGTTTACAATTTGGAAACTCGTTTGGAAGTTGAAACCGTCATGATGAACATTGATGAAATGTCTACATATATATATATATATATATACATATAATGTTTATTTTCATGCCAATGCATGGTGGTTCCTCAAAATAGGGGTATGTACCAAATCATCCAACATAAACTATTTGTGATCATAAGCCAGCCATTTTTTGGGTACCTCCATTTTAAGAAACCACCATATAGTAGATTTTAATCATTATTGTTGGTGATTATTCCCTTTTATTGAACCATGATTAACCATCATATTGGCCATTGAAGGTCTGATACTCACCAGGCTTCATGGACAATCCTTCTTTGCTTACACGGGGGAAGGGCAAGGACCCAGCGTGCGCAGCCATTATTAACATCCCATATTTGTGTACCCTCTGGTAGACTAACATGGCAATAATCCATCATTGAAATCGCTGGTTTCCCAGGGTTTCCTTTGAAAGATGGTGATTTTCCAGCCAGCTATGTTAGTTTACCAGAGGGTTAACACTTTGCATCATGTTTTTCAAGCGTGTTTTTAGCATGGAAACGAGCTCCAGGAAACTTCGTCCGCCAGGGGGTGGTTATTCGGAAGCTCAAACATCCCCTGGTGACGGTGCTTGCGTACTACCGGTAGATCCATATGGGGGGTTCTTGAGCCACAGAGAACCCCAAAAGTGGTTTGTTCATTGCTGTAAATGGTTAATAAAGATGATTTAGGGGTAACCCTGTTTGAAGAACCCACCAGATGAATATTTGATCGTAGATGACCATTTGAACTTACACTGGTGGCGCTTTTTTACACCGCCACTATTTTTACCAGCTCAACAGCTAGTGATTTGACAGGAAGCATGGGAGGGTTATATATGAATCTCTGTACATATGTCCCAGTATTGCTTAGATCCATCCATGTCCATATATAAACCACCTATAGCGGTGGTTTGGTCCCATAGATTGATCCGGGTATCGCTAACTCCCCTCCCATCGGTGGTCAAAGTTCTCCTCCTCATTTGTACCAGGCAGCGGCATGGAGAAGCTTGGCTGTGGCAGGTGAACATGTCGACTTAGACAAGGCACGGCGCTGCGATGTGGGATGTGTTTGTTTTCAACGGGCTACTTGGTGGTTAGTTGGTGGTTTCTCAAAATAGGAGACCCCTAAAAATGGTTGGTTTATTACTATAAATGGTTAATATTCGATGACTTGGGGGATACCCTATTTTGAGAAACAGCCAGTTGATGGTTGAACAGGTGGGTAGTGCTTTTTGTTTCCGTAGATCGTGATGGTTGGAGAATCTCACACAGCTATACATCGCTACTTCACCTGACACATGTGGCTACTTCTTGCGAAGTCATTGAAACCGAAGGCTCACAGCACCATTGGAACAATGAACCCCCTGTGTGTCCAACAACCCAAGCCCAGCCTTGTGACAGGCCATCATTTCATGGCAAGAGCTGTGCAAGTTGGCCAAGGAAGTGTCTGTAGCCATGGAGGCGCGGGATCTGCTTGCAGAGGGATCACCAGGGCGGCGATGTGGTGCTTTCGGTGCAGACGGATCTTCCTATGGCTGTGGGTCAGTTCACCCTGTGGTTTCTGGTTCCCCCACTATTAACCATTATTAACCATACGGGGGGTGGCTGCTGAGACCGATGCGCAACCATGATTAACCATTGTTAACCATTAAACACATAGGATCTTCCTATGGCTATTAACCATTGTTTTCCTTACAGTTTTGTTGGTTCTTATCCCTCATGAAATTGCTTGGTTAACTGCTTGACCCAGCTCGCCCTATGGCAACCTGGAGGCGCCGTTTGCTGTTCAGAGGTGATATTAGTGAGCCTGATGGACTGGTTTCACCCGTAGAGTTGCGCTTAGTATTGGTCATTATGAACCCTTTATTAGTCATATGGCGAGCTGGGTCAAGCAGTTCACCAACCAACTTTCATGGGGGGTAATAACCAACCATAGTAAGGGAAAACAATGGTTGATGATGGGGAACCAGGTGTACGGGGTTTTGACTCACAGCCATATCATGCTCGCTATCAACCATTATCAAACATGATCAACCATTATCAACCACTAGTATTGGCCATTATCAACAATTAGTATTGGTCACTATCAACCATTGTCAATTTTGCATTTATCATTAAACAAATGGAACGCCATCAGTCACCATCAGTCGTTGTGCTGTCATGTAGTTAGCATTGACTGTGCCCATGATGAACCTTTATTTACAAGCATCACATGAATCAAACCATTTGTGCTCATACCATTATTAACAAGCAGTATTCATAATCAACGGCAGTTGGTGACACCATCATTAACCATACTTGTTCATCTTGAATGGTTGTTTTTAACACAATCATCAAGCACTTTAAACCATCATGAATCGACGCGGGTGACACAATCATGCCCTTGCCATTGTCACTCTTGTACATCACTTTGTGGCATCATTAGTCAGCTTGCTAAGCATGTTTATAGATGTTCCTTCAGAGTCATTCAGCCACTTTTCAGGTTTATTACCATGTTCAAATTCCATCTATGGACTCCTGCACATCCAGTCGTAGTCATTCCTGACCAGTAGGGAACCCCTACTATGACTATGTGAGGATCCTCCTTTCCAGGCCAATGCGTTGTATGGCCTGTCGAAAGCGCACTTGTCGCGGCTGAGCATCTTGGCAGATCAGAACGTTGGTGCTGTGGATAGTTTTGTTGACCAGTGACCAACCATTAGCATCAAATCATAAGGTCTAGCTAAGGGCTAACTATAAGGTATCACTTTGTGTAATAGTTTGAACCACTAATATCAAATCATGGTACCCAATTTTGAGCCAGCCATCAAAACTGTAGTTTGATATGACCTCAGTTGTTAGTCAATTGGCAAAGCATCATTGTAGTTGACCCAAAAAATGTCGGCATTCAACCATCCAACCATTCAACCATGTTTCCTAGTGGTTACATTAGCTCTTAACTTTGGAAACCATTCAGTACCGCTAGAATGAAACATAACAGATAACTGGTTGGAGCAAACTATCAGGGCCAACCATTCTGAACCCCTTGGAACCTTAATATGTTAGGCGCGACGTTGTTAGACATGATTAGCAGGTCGGAAACGTCAGTTATCATTCAGCCTCATCATCATGCTCGGTGTGTGTATTTACCATGAATCATTTGAATCCATCACTCAACAACTCGTCCATGATCAATTAAGCATTCCAAATTGTAAAGTATTTTCTGCCACGGTTATCAAGCAATGCTACGGCATTTGACCCCGCTATCAATGATGCTTTGATGGGGCGCTGTTCTGGCTAGCAGGTGGTTGGGACTGTGATCATCAACAGCTGGCTATCCAATCAGCGCTGCTCATGCCACGGATATTTGGTGGTACCGATGGTGCCGCTGAGTGACACCCCTGTCGTTTCTTCCAACGGTTGTTGTTCTATCCTCACCTCACGGTGGCTATCCTCACCATTTGCCAATCATTCGTCAATCATATGGGTATGGGTCAATATTAACCATCAATATTAAGCAACAATGATAGGGAAAACAATGATTTGTGATGGGAACCAAGGCGACTAAGGGTGAACTGACCCACAGCCATACATGACTGTTGAACATTGGTCAATTTATATACAAGATAACAGAAATTGACATCCCCTATTAGTTGGTTGTTCAACATGGACCCATAGCCACACATGTCCAGGAAGTATGGTCTTCCCATCAGTGGTCTCCCCGATGGCGCTGGACCACCTGGCGAGGCAAAAAACTCAGTGGCTGCGCCATCGCCGACAAAGACGACACCATCGAAGTGCTCAAAGCGGCCAAGGCCAAGCGGTTCGCTGCGGTTGCGCTGGCGGAGCTGCGGTTGCGGTTGCGGCAGATTTTTTTCTTTCACGCCAGAGGTCTACGGCGGAGCTTTGTTTACATATGGTGGTTTCTCAGAGTAGGGGACCCCCCAAATCATCCATTACTAGTCATTTATAGTAATAAACCAACCATTTTTTGGGCCCCCTATGGCTTGAGAAACCACCACATATGTTATTCATGCAGAGATATCATGATATACGTACGTATAATACATAGTATATATAAATATATATTATACATGTATTACACATGATTATATGTACATAATGGCAAATCCATATCAGTAAGACTTTGTATTTGATGGTGTATCAACAGCTTTCTTATGGTAAACTGATGGTGGTTTATTAAGATCTAGTCCATACTGTATGTAGCAGACTCTGCTACCAGACATACCCCAAAAACAACATGTGTTCCATAAATGAGCGATCAGCCTTGCTTTTCCATCTTCTCGGAGATGGCCCTAATTTGATTTATTTTCCATGCCTGATGTCCACATTTGAGCAGCATCAACAAATCTTGTTGGTGGTTCATTGGAGGGGAACTATTTTCTCAGTCAGGGCAATATCGCCATTGCCAGAGTTGGCTGTGGGTCAAAACCCAGTACCCCTGGTTCCCCTCTCATTACCTATTGTTTCCCCTATTATTGCTGGTTATTTTTGCCCATTCTTGGTTAGTTAACTGCTTGACCCATAGCCAGTTATGAAGTGTCCAGTCATCTCGCCCTTGGCCATAGCTGCACCCCAAACATGGATCGTGCTTTCCTGACGAAGTGGATCGAGCTCCATGCGCATCCGAATCCCAATGCGAGGGGTATGCCACAGTTATATACTTATGATATGTTGATTTTCCCTAGTTGATCAAGTATATCTTACATATATGTATATTGAAATATATATAAGTTATATCCAAAGATCAATATACCATGAAACCCAGGTTCCAGAGCCCGTTTTTGTGAACAAAGCCGAAACAACTCCAGGCCTTCTGATTCTTGCAACACTGTGATGACTGCCACAGGAAGCTTATCGACTCTACAAGCAGGAGAGCGATGGCATTGGACAGGTGCAGGGTGTGTGCACCCATGTGATAGAGATCCTGTAGTTGCTGGATTCAGATATGGCTGTGGGTCATTATTAACCATCAATAAAGGGCGATAAGAAGCAATAATAACAGGGGAAAACAATGGTTAATGATGGGGAACCAGGGGTACAGGGTTTTGACCCACTGCCATTTGTTTGTCGGAAATGATGAGTTGGTTTTGGATGGGGGCCAGGGGGTCAATGCACATAGTCATTGAGGCTAGAGCGGCTAGATGATCCATGCGAGAGCGTCGCAAATAGTTTGTCAATTGTATCATTGCAAACCGATGCGCCCGTTCCGAAGGATGCTTACCCTCTGGTAAACTAACATGGCAATGGAAAATCCACCAATTAGTGATGGTTTCCCAGGGTTTCTCTACAAAACCTGGTGATTTTCCAGCCAGCCATGTTAGTTTACCAGAGTGTAGATTCAAAACAATTAATCATTAAAAACATGATTCAATTGACATGATTAATTGCAAACTCATTGGTTATGCTTCGATTCAAAACAATGTTCGCACTGCTGGGACATGACCAGCAGGGCCTTAGTGGTTGATCCAGCCCTGGAAGACACTGACCATCGACACCTGACTGTGGTTGGGAAAGGTTGTTGCTGGTAATGGCTACCCAGGATGAAGCTAAACCCCTGGTTGATTTACTAGGGAGGTTCCCATTTTAATGGAAAACCAAGGCTTTTAGGGGATACCCCTAATTAATAAACCTAGGGTTTATTAATCCTGGGTAGCCATTAAGCATCATTGCTCGATCATCAACCGTAACTATCAACATCTATCAACCATCATTCATCAATCCCCGGAGCAGAAATCATGGATACTCATCCTGAAAGAGGACAAGAACTGGTGCTTCAGGGTTGCTTACTAATCACCATTGATCATCATCAAGCATCATTCCTTAATCGTCAACAGGAATCAACTATGATGAAACATAACCAACCATTATCACCATCAACGAACTATCGGTTTGTCACCAGGAACAATCATCAACCATTATAAACCGTTATAAAGTTAGAACCATCAATTAGCCAGCAATCGATCATCAATATACCATCAATGAACCATCAATTCACCAACAATTGGCCATGAGTAAGCATCATGATTCACCATCATTGATCATCATTAACCAGCTTATGAACTAACATTAGAACCCATCATCAGCATCCCAATCATCAAAATCCCAATCATCAAAATCCCAATCATCAAAATCCCAATCATTAAAATCCATCATATTTTCACCCATCATTTTGATACCACGCTTAACCATGATTCACGGTGCTATCCCAGCCCCACGCGCCGGCGCGCAGATGAACGCCTTGCAACTCGTGGCCCGGGTCTTGCTCTTCAATGGCGTGCACCCGGACGTGGTGGAGGCCCTGCCACGTGCCACGTGCGGCTGGTGACGTTGATGACTTACCAGCTCAACCATGGGGGTTTGATATGGGTTACATCCATTAATAGTGGTTAATAATAGGGGATAAGCAACAATAGTTGTTAGTCAATTGTTAAGTTAAGGAATGTTGTTGATGAATCAGCATTATGTTGATTAATGGATTAAGTTATTGAATGCTGATTTATTTGTGAGTTAATATTGATCATTGATGAATCACATTGAGTGCTTGGTTAAGTAATCACTGGTTAATGA
This sequence comes from Symbiodinium kawagutii, assembly GCA_009767595.1. Classification (NCBI taxonomy): domain Eukaryota; class Dinophyceae; order Suessiales; family Symbiodiniaceae; genus Symbiodinium; species Symbiodinium kawagutii. The sequence continues at coordinate 121,120 of VSDK01014765.1, forward strand.
ATGCTGATTTATGGTTACTGGTTAGGTCGCAGTTCATAGGGATCAGTGAATCAGTCAATTCGTGGTGTATTCATGGTTTGTTCATGAGTGATAGTTTGGTTGGTGGTTTGATTGTTATTTTTTTCTTTTCCCTAGTGATTATTGACAAACGGTTGGTTGACTAATATTTTTCAAAGGGTTGAAACCACCAACGAGTAGTGATATGTAATGGTCCAATGGTTGAGAGTGGTTGACTAATGGTAGTAAATAGTGGTCAAGAGACTGTCCATTAATGATGTACCCGGACAATCGGTTTCCCATTGATCATAGCTTGGGATGGTTAGGGGTGCCACCATTTATGGACCCAGAAAGATGAAACTTCGTCCATCCGGTCTACCATGGTTAATTGGCGGAATTGGCGTGGTTGATCCTTATTGCCTTTGGTAGCGAGTGGTAATGATACAAATGAATACAAATGATTGATTGTGGGAATGTCCATAAATTACACACCGAAGACAGCTGAAAAAGGAACCTAACACCAGTAACTACCAGCAACCTGTATGACATTTGACCTGGTCACATGTGAAGAAAACGTGGCTTTCGAATGTTGGAAATGGATAAACTCATAAAATCAATAACCGATAAACCAAAGGCTGCATGACCGGCGGGTTTTGATACGACCCAACTCATAGTTTCCCTGGGAAAACTAGGCAAAGCGCATCAGTTGGATCCCAAAAAGTAGTCGAAGCTCCAGAGTTTATAATCCCCAATTTTTGTTGGTCACCAGCTAGGAAACAGTGAGCCACTGGCGGTTTATTTACAGCTACAGCTACATCTTCTATTCGACTAGATATCTCTTTGAACCGAACCTCGACGATAGCATGTTGGAGAGCTGCGAAAGTGCGCATCACTTCTACTCTGGACCTGTCAAGGTTTTCGACCCAGATAGCATCATAAGCAAGGGTAAGAAACAAACCAAGACCGATATGGAGGGATTCTTCGTAATTTGTTGATCATAAGGGTTTGTCCAAAAATGGTGGTCCCACCAAGACTGGTGGTTTCCCTACGCTACTATTGGATGGTTGGTACGTAACGGAGCCATAGACAGGATACTGTGACGACTGACCCATGACACAGCCAAATGTACAGCAGATTCTTGCTATGGCGTCCACAGCTTGTGGGCGCCTCAGCTGGGGATGATTTTGGGAAACAAGCCAAGCAGGACTCAACCCATTGCCAGTGGCTGCTTTAGTTAATTCTGGTCTCTTACTTGTTGGTCCTCAAACACTATTTTAAGTGAAGTACTACGAGTTTACCAACACTTCTGGTACCATTGCTGGTTGAATCGTGTTGAATCGGCAATAATGTAGCCATCCAACCAGAGTCATTATCAATCATGGGTGATTCAACCTTAACTAATAAATCATTATTTGGTTGATGGTCTTTAAACATGTGTTATTGTCCCTGATAAGAACGAGTGGTTGGTTGATCCACTCATATTTTAATGACGGGGTGGTTCAACCACCAACCACTTATCAATCATCCACATGTGGATGTCGTGGATCATCCCTGATGAGTCCGACCTTCTGGGTTGGTCCAGTGGTTCCCTGTGAGGCCAGCAACGATCCAGAAGAAATCTTTGCTTCAGTGATGAGTGCCATGGCAATCAGGGCCCCTCCCCGACATATGTTGGTTACATGATCTATTTGTGTGAGACAGTAGAGGCTTCACAGACATTGCATGGTCAACATGTTTTTGTTCCTTAGATGGTAGGATGTGAACAGAAAAGACATGGGGTGCGGGGCTGCACCTGTCTTGTATGTTTCTTTTGGTTGTCCAAATAGATCAGATACACTTGTATAGATAGATACAGAAACAAAGACATATCAGATAGATCTATAGATAAACAGACAGATACTCGTAATTGATAGATACATAGATAATCGATAGAAGGATAGATAGATAGATTGATAGATTGATAGATTGATGGATATATAGATAGTTGGACTTTCTTAAACATGGGTCGGCCTCCCTGATAATCAGACGCAGAAACAACGGAAGTAGTATCTCATTCAGTTTGGGCCTAGGAGCTGATGATGCCCACAGGGGACTGCTGAACTTGGTCATGACGGTTGAGTACCAGTGACGGGAGACACTACCATAGTTTGGCTGGTGGTTTTGAACAATTTTGATTTCCCCAGTATTACCACATGATTGGTTGGTTGACTGATAGTCTTCAAAGGGGTTATCATCACCAACCAGTAGTTCATATGGTTAAGGAAACAACCACTTTGATATACTTGAACGATAGATATAGCTGGTTTGTTTTGTGGGTTTTTGAAAAAAACACAGCACCAAACTATCTCGACACAACTATTGGCCAATAAGCCTCCATCACGGATAATCAAACCCAGTAAATTGGCAAATCTTTGTGATACTCAACTGATTGATTGATTCAAAATAGGTACTTGACAATCCAACTCATCCACGAATAATCAATGTTAGTCAAAAAAGCAACCATCTTTGGGTACACCAAACTGGCTTGAGAAGCCGCCCCGGGGAGACACCACAGGACACCCTGGGCACGTCCCCAGGTGGCGCTTATACCAACTCCAAGAACGCCCTGCCGTCGAAGCCGTCGACCAAACCCTTGAAGCTGGAGGAGGTGGTCCCCGATAGCAAGCAGCGACTCGGCAACCAACAAGCATGTTGTGCAGTGATGAACCAGCAGGGAAAAAGCAATATATATATTTACAATGTATATATTTATTTATATATATAGGTATATATATATAGTAAAAACGATAAAAAAATCAAAAATAATAATAATACAATACAAAACAAGAGCAATACATATCAAATATAATGAGAGCAACCACACACATCGAGTTTTGGTTTTTGTCTTGCATGGTTTTTGTCATGCATCAATCACGATGCAGATACCATTGTCAATTATTACCAATAATCATTGTTTTTACTACCATATACAGAAAACATCAATGGTAAGTATGAAAACCACCACAATAACCGCACATAACAACAAAATGAACAAGAACAATGAGAACACCAACTACAACAACAACAACAACAACAACACCACAAGAACAAAAACGAAAACAAGAAGTAGAACAACAACCACAACCACAACAACAACAACCACAACAACAACAACAGCAGCAACAACAACAACAACAACACAAGAACAAGAACGAGAACAAGAAGTAGAACAACAACCATAACCACAACCACAACAACAACAACAACCACAACAACAACAACAGCAGCAACAACAACAACAACACAAGAACAAGAACGAGAACAAGAAGTAGAACAACAACCATAACCACAACCACAACAACAACAACAACCACAACAACAACAGCAGCAACAACAACAACAACAACAACACAAGAATAAGAACGAGAACAACAAGTAGAACAACAACCACAACCACAACAACAACCACAACAACAACAACAGCAGCAACAACAACAACAACAACAACAACAACACAAGAACAAGAACGAGAACAAGAAGTAGAACAACAACAACAACAACAACAACAACAACAACAACAACAAGAACACAAGAACAACAACGAGAACAACAAGTAGAACAACAACCACAACCACAACAACAACAACCACAACAACAACAACAACAGCAGCAACAACAACAACAGTAAACCGCAAACGGCGACACGAAGGAGTAGAGCAACAGCAGCAGCGGTAATGGTTGAGTGAACCTCGTGACTGACCAAAGTTTGCATCCTGCCCAGGTTGGACAAGAACAAATTTGCGTGGCGAAATCCAGTGGTTTGGGCCTCAGGATTGGTATACTCAGCAGGTTGTGATGCAATGGATATTATGATTGTGGTTGTTGGTGTAAGCTGTTGCTCCGATTTCGTTTGTCTTTGTGTTTGTGCGTGTGGCGTGTGGTTGGCAACGTTTTTGTTTTGTGTCATTGTTTCATTTTTTCTTCATTTTTCATTGCGTTTCCATATGCTTCCAAAGTAATGTAAATCTCTTTTAAACACTGTACCTTAACTTTCTTGTTTTGCGGCAGCATTTTGAACTGATGATTCATTTTCTCCATTGTCAAACATTGTATGTACGAATCGTGTTTTTTGTTTTCAACTACTGCTAATCAGAAAGCATTAGTCAACAATAATTGCCGTATTATTCATTAACCATCAGTATCCATGCCGTCATGATGATGACCATAGATACCGCCTTATGGACCCATTCATTGAAACCATCATCAATCATTATCAAGAAAGGATGATCATTATAAAACCATTCACCCTCATTAACTATCATTAAGCATCATTAACCATCATGAATCATGATTGGCGGATGGTTACTCGTTGCTTCTCGGATGTCCCGTTAGCCTCTGAGCAAAGCACTAAGCAATAGTTGCCACCAGGGTTCACAATGATAGCCATCACTACTGGCTGGTCATCAGTAGCCAACAAGCAATCAAATGATTTATGAATGCTTAAGCAGTAGCCAACAAGCAAATCAAATGATTTATGAATGCTTAAGAATGGTTGATGGGGGTTGGTAACAGGGGATGATAACCAACTACGGTTAAACATCTAAGGACTTGTTATGATGATTATGATCATCAGGTGCTACATTGATAATGTATGGTTGACCATTCTCAAGAAGAGGTATTCATATTCACCAGCATTAACCACCATAAATCAGCATCAACCATTGTGTAGCTAATTCCAAACCATCAATGAACCAGTATTGCCAAAGCACTGTTCATGAATTGTTGAGCATCATTATCAACCACTATAACTATGATTAATTGTGACTGCTGGTAGTTCGGACAATGGGGGTGATGTTGATGATGGGTCTTGAAGGTTCTAGACCGGGTTGGTACTATAGATCAGAACTTGAATCTTGGTGGTTGATGATATGGGGGCGATGAGACACTTCATAGTGGCTAACGGAATAGAGACATTGCAATCACGATCTTGATTACGATCAGTCATCATCCAACTGTTCCAGTGGATGATTGGTTGTTGATGATGATGATGATGATGATGATGATGATGATGATGATTGTGATGATGATGATCAGATGCTGTGGTGGCTATTAGAAGGGTTTTGGATGGTTTTGGATGGTCGCCGATCACTGTGTACATCTGAAGGTAATGAGTGCATGATCATGAATATTGATGCATACTTCAATTTGTTTCTGCCTGGTTCATCAGTGGCTCCTGGTTTTCAGCATTTTTGCTCAACATGTTGAATTGATGGCTGATCAACTACCATGTTTCAGAGGGGTTGAAGCCACCAACCAGATAATGGTTGATTCTGTTCAAGTTGAGACCATTGCAGCGAATTCTTTGAACAATCAATAACCCTAAGCAGTGTAGCAAATATAGGTACCATTCTTCAGAAGTGTGTGTCAAAATCGACTTAACATTTTATCAAAACAGCCTTCTTTGTTTATTACCCTTTGGTAAACTAGCCTGGAAGCTGATTCTTTGAGGTAAAACCATTTTGAATGATAGATTTTCCACGCAGCCAGCTTAGTTTACCAGAGTGCAATGTTTTTGTGTTGACGGTAGACCGTAGACCCATCAAAAAGCAGCAACTCGTACCCAAACAATAGTGGTCAGCCAATGTCAATTTGTGGTATTACCATGTATTATCTATGAACTGATTTAATCAACAGTGCTTAAACACTTCAAACTTAGGATATACTCGCTTCCTGATTATGTAAGTGTTAATTAGCCACTGTTCCTGTTCAAGTATTTTCACCACTAGTTGGTGAACAACTAGTTCGCTTACTCCAATTTAACAACCGGTCATTTGTTGCTCCAAGCGTTTCAACCATCGGTTTACAGCTCTCGTGCTTGCCCCGGGGCCGAAGTTTTCGGAGTGGCAAAACGAATTTCTGGATCCCTCGTCTGCAGAGATACGGCTGTCTCATTTGCAGGGAACCGCCTCTCATTTCTGTCCTTACAACTTGTTTATGTCAGGTATCGATATACGAATCAACTGGCAATATCTGGCAAAATTGAAATGATTGATTAATTGGTTGCGATATGATTTTTCGGCATCTACCAGCCAGGGTCCCAATGGGTCAACCAGGCTGGGTTTTGCTACACCGTGGTGTGGCAGCCAACCAAAGATCGTGGCGTCGGCAATAACAAGTCTCGCCCTCAGGGGCGTGACCGAAAATCACCGACACAAGCTGGTCAAGGCTTGGCCCGCAACCAATGATAGCTACTTAGTGGTTAATAATAATGGTTAATAGTAGCTGGTTAATGATTAATAGGGATGATAACCAGCTATATATGGCTATAGATCAAGCAGTTAACCAACCAAGAATAGCTGGTTAATGGTTATTAATAGGGTATAATGAGCAACAATACTAGGGGATAAATGGTTTAACCATTGTTTAACCAACCAACAACAATGGTTCAACTAACTGGTTAATGGTTAATGATAGGGGATGATAACTAACAATTACTGTTGGAGTTTATACTAAGTATATGGCGAGCTGGGTCAAGCAGTTAACCAACCACAATGGTGGATGATCACCAACAAAACCATAGGTAAAACAATGGCTAATGATGGGAACCAGGGGTACAGGGTTTCGACCCACTGCCAGCTGTTGAGAGAAGCGAAACTGAGTTGTAGACCTGAGTTTTGCAGAGCTTCCTAGCCTTCATCTTCGCTTGGAGTTTTAGATCATTATTTGTTGTAGCAAAGCTTAACAAAGTGGACAAGCATTGAAACTTGGTGTGTTATGGCTTTTGTTGTTTTTGCTAGTTTTGTCATTAAGCAGTCAAACACTGTCAATGCTGGTAGAACAAGATAGCTAATGGCCAACAAGTCACGACAACAGGGGTTGGCAATACAAAACAATTATCAAACATCATTTGCCATTAATCATTCAGCATTTTGCCATCAATCATCCCCCATCCGCGCGTGACCAATGAAAATTCAAAGGAACTACAAGACACAGGACTTATTCGGTGGTTTCTCAAAATAGGGGACCCATAAATCATCCAATATAAACTATATAGTAATAAACCAACCAGTTTTTGGGGTACCCCCATTTTAAGAAACCACCATTCGATCACTTTTAACAAACTTCCGGGTCGTTCGTCCAACGATCCAAGTTGATGTTGGTCTGTGCTACTTGGGTCGCATGGTTGGAAGTGCCAGCTATTTCAGCCATTGCTTGGGCACGACGTAGAAGTAGCCATGGGACGAGCTGCATGGGATGTGATGCAGTTGGATGAGAATGTTTGCTCGGCAAGATCATTCAGTGAGAGGTCGATCTAGCATTCGTTGTTTTTTTGTTTTGGTGGCTTTTTCAAGCAACGAATCCTTAAGCACGTCATTTTTATTGAGTGTAGTTAATACAAATGCTTGTAAATTTATATTAAAATATATTTACAGCAATAAACCATCCATTTTTTGGGTCCCCTACTTTGAGAAACACCCAAATACGCACATACAACGACATGGCTGTTCTCAGTCCTTCCCTGAAGCTCACCTTGCATTTTTTTCGGAGGGCAATGATGATTTGCAGATACGGCAACCTCTCAAGCTGACAGCCAAGCAACCCTCAGCCACCATGATTCGCAGATCCCACGAACCTCACAGAAACAAAGACAGGCCTCATCAAAAAAACATACACATACATGAGGCTGTGGGTCAATACCCTGTACCCCTGAGATGTGAAGGACTACCCATTTGTTGGTTTATTAATATATATTGACCCATAGCTAGATAGTTAGTATATCCCCTATTGCTGGTTAATATACCCTATTATTAACGATGAACAGCTAGTTAACCATTGGTTGGGTGGTAAATATCAACCCGTAGTAACTTTCGCGACACAACCACCGCTGCCACGGCTGTGGGACGGGGGCCTTGACTGCGAGGCCTCGTGGTCAATACGACATGTTGATGTTACGCTCTGGTCACTGCGATCGCAACGAGTGGTTGTGGCTGTCATCGTTTTAGTTGCTTGTTGGTTGGTGGTTGTTGCTGTTCTTGCGGTTTGTTTGTTTGATTGTTTGCTCTTGTTTGCTTTGGTGCTTTGTTCGTTGGTTCGCTTCTCAATTGTTGTTCATGTGATTCTTGTTTGTTTCTGTTGTTGTTTGGTTGTTTGTTGTTTGTTTCTCGGTTGTTGGTAATGTTATTGTTGTCGTTGTTGTTTGTCAGTGTTGCCGAGATGCTTGCTATGTAGCAACCATTTGCGGGGACAGAGGAGGTGGAGCTGGTTTTTAGATGTTTTTAGGCAACGATAGATAATGTTGTAAAATGAATGTTTGAGTGATGATGCAGGGGAGAGTCGGAGAGTTGTTTTTTGTTCATTAGCACCGGCTACTAAACAGTGAACATTCTAAGCGCTTGACAAAAACACCCTTTTCTTGAATGTTGACAAAGCCTAGTGTAAAGATGATTCAATGGTTTCGACATGTTTCGGCACTGAATACTATGTGGGTTTTGTCCCTAGCCACGCAGACGCTGTGCCACATTTGGGTACTGCGAAAGGCTGAGGACATGGTCAAAGATAGATAATTTATAGTATAGCACATTTCCATATACAACATTTATGTACAGATCTACAGAACTTTGTGTTCATTACAAAATTGTGGCAGTTGCCTTTCCAATTTTTCATAGGCAGCAAACCGTCGGTTGTTTGTCATTCTCACCCTACAACAGTGATACTTGTTCGGTTGATTGGATCTTGATTTCAGGCAGCTGGGCAGCTTGTCAGTTCACAAAAGGCAAGCCTTAAATGGTAGTTTCTCAATGTAGGGGAACCCCGAAAGGGTTGGTTCGTTACCACAAATAGTAAATACACTGGGTGATTTGGGGGGTACCCCTAACTTGAGAATCACCCTTAAATGAACACAAGATTATGGGCATTGCTTGGCATTCACAGCAGGGATACACAACACTGATTGTCACAGCAGGGATATGTAATCCGCAAAGCGGCAATCCCAGCTTTCGGTGGAATATCGTAGTATTGCCAACCACGATCAACCATGAACTGCTTGATGGCTATGAATCATTTCTCCAAACATACCTGGGGATGATGGCTTCTCACTGACTAATGTTTGTGGGAGGGATTGCAGTATAACCATCAACCGATGAATGACCTGCTTGAAGCGGCAAATGCATGATACAAAGAGCGTAAACAAAAACTGTTAGAAATTACAAACAGCAATAATTCTGTATCAATTGTTGAACAGCATCACAACTCTCTCATTTATGAGTTGTGATAAATAGCAATACCACCCCGATAGTAGACCCCATTGTTGGTTATTCATGCATTTCATGCTCTACCCTCATTGACATTGGTTTACCCCCCCCCCCAAACACTCGAATCAATGGTCCCACTCAGATATACTACTGAAAAAGAAGTTTATCATTCGGGAATCATTGACCTTGGTCTCATTTGAAAGTCTTTAACAATTAACAATAATTGACAACAACCGTCATACGGCACAAGTAGTGTTTCTGAAATGTTGACCATAAGCATGGTTGAAAACAACCATTATGACTTAGAACAATTACTATTTCAGAATGTAACCAGTTACTTTCAAATTACCTTTAACTTGATATGACTATTATTATTACTACTATCACCAATTTCCTATATATGAAACAACAGTTACTATTGACAACCAGTTATGAAACTGGTCGACTTTACAACCATGGTTACTTATAACCATGACTTGTAACTAGGAAAAATCCATGGGCCTTCCCGTCGGCCCCTCCCAGGCTACAAACACCATGCGGTGCCAACAGCCGTGGGCCTTCGTTCCAACGATGCCTCTGAGAGGCGCGGGTCACGAAGTGTCCGGAAGTTTGATGATGAAATGCTAAGCATCGTTGATTATGTATGGTTAATGATTCATGATTATCTAACAACTAATCATGGTTTAATGATCAATGGTTTGATGATCATCAACCATGTTAACCATGATTCAATCATTGCTGATGCCTGATGGTTTAGGATTAATTGATAATAATGGTTAATGATTAATGGTTAATGATTAGCGGTTAGTTATTAATGGTCAATGATTAATGGTTTGTATTCAACCATGAAATAGTTTCATGTTTCAACCATTATGGTTGATGATTCATGGCTTGTTTGTGATTGATGGTTAATGATTCATGACTATGGCTAGACTATGATTTGTCCCGTACCCATGGCTGGTTGGTTACCCTCATGACGATCATAGCTTCGGATGGTTGCGAGGTATCACAATGGCTACTGAAAAATACGCCTGTACTATCAATAGCCATGATGTACCTGCAATATTGATGGTTGCCCTAGAAAGATTGTCAGAAGTCGTCAGCGTGGTAAGAATAAGATCATTGAACCCAGTTCTTGAGAGATATTGTGGTTTCAAATTTCATATTCTTTCATTCAAGTGCTTCTTCCGTCTTTGAAACTATCCCCGCTTCAGTGTCCAGCGTCATCTCTATGGTCGATTCTAGTTGGGTCACCAGCGGGATCATCCATAGCGATCGCTCCGGTCACTCCCAGCAGCACCCTCGAAGTGATTCCACGACGGCGGCGCCAGGAATGAACACATGATGGTCTTCATGACGACCCAGGACCACGGCTTGAACTATGCCCCTTGGATTTGTGATAACGAACACGTCTAGCATGGGGCTCCTTGACGTCGATGAGTAAAGACAAGTTAAGCTTCCGTGGGGGGAGACGACTTGAGACTACAAAGTGTCCAACTTAACAAGGCTCAATAGCTGGAGTTCTCACGCTCAACATGCATGTTGCAACCATCTCAACCTGAACAGTCTGATCTTTAGCCATGGCTAGCTTGGTTGAAGTAGTTGGCTTCCACCATGGTCAAAGGTTAGTGATGCTTATAACCATAGTTTGCAATGGTTAAACATCATTTTTCCGTGGTCGATGATAGATCTTTCTTACAACCACAGTTGTTTACTCTTTACTGTGGCTAGTAATGGCTGATATACTTGATAAGGACGATTTTTGTTTGAAGTGGGATGATTCTTCACCATTAACTGGTGCATTCTGACCGTGGTAATGCTAATCCCCGGCTCTGGGATGATAGGCTTCCCCAGCACCCTCTGTGGCGGCTGAGTCCAGCACCATGATGAACGTCCAACACACCATCGGCGGCGTGTCGTGAGCTTAGCTCCTTACAGGATATCTCCAGATATGGCGGGTGAAGGCAGACCGAATCAGCCCAGCAGAGCCCGGCAGAGTTTTGTCGGACATATCCTCTGAGGTACATGAACCGATCACATACAACTGTGAAGCTGGTTAGATAGGCCAAAAGACGGTCACAGTTGTTGTATAGATAGGTAGAGTTGTAGATAGAGAGAGGCTTAGATGGCTTGGCTACTTGTCATTTGCTCAGAAATCTTGTGATATGTAGACCATATTGTATGTAAATGGGCCTTCATGATGAAGATACATGTCAATGTTTTCAATAAGTACGATCTATGTAAATCAATCAAATTTATATAGATGGGAAATTATAGGAGCAGATAGACAGATGTTTGTGGAAGGCTGATTCAAGGATCAAACGATGAGCGAATTAATCATGTATATAGACCGATTGACTTGTACATAAAACAGATGGGATTGTGTACAGGTAGATGAAAACGTTAGATAGTTAGATGGGTAGATTGACAGATAGACGCAGACATAGATTCGACAGATGATATATCGACAGCTGTGTAGATGTACTAAGAGCAGACCCAGACTCAGCAGTTGGGACTTTTCGTGCTCGCTCCAAGGGCCACCGCCAATTTGCGGAAGCTGGTCTTTGTTCAGTTCGGTGAGTCCGGGTGCATGGTCACGGGCGGTTTTCGAGTTTCATGGTCGAACATCCTCTGTTAGCTTTACAGGGGAGTTAGGCCATGATTCGTGGGTTGAATGGTGGTTTTACAAGGGATATGATGCTTCATAATAGGGGACAATAACCAACAATTAATAACTATCATATGGGGTAGTGTAAAAACCCCGGGCAATCATTTTGAATAAGGCCAGCGCGCCAAAAAGTCCAGGTTGAAGTTTTACCTGAGAAAACGATAATAGGAAAAAAAAACGATAACAATGCTGACATGATCTATCATGGCAGGGTTTGTAAAGCGTTTGGGTGCAGTATTTTAGCTTTGTCCATCATAGTGCAAGCAAGCAATTCCACAGCTCCACGTGCATACGTGCTGCTTGCTGCTTGCTGCTTGTTGCTTGTTGCTGGCTGCTTGCTGCTTGCTGCTTGCTGCTTGCTGCTTGCTGCTTGCTGCTTGTGCTGCTGCTTGCTGCTTGCTGCTTGCTGCTTGCTGCTTGCTGCTTGCTTGCTGCTTGCTGCTGCTAATGCTGCTAATGCTGCTGCTCGCTTCTGCTTGTGTTGCTGCCTGCTCCTTCTGTTGTTGCTGCTGCCTGCTCCTTCTGTTGTTGCTGCTGCTGCTGCTGCTTGTTGCTGCTT
>VSDK01014765.1:134135-165937 GCA_009767595.1 Symbiodinium kawagutii
AGCAGCAGCACCAATAGCACCAGTAGCACCAGTAGCACCACCACCAGCAGCAGCAGCACCAGCAGCACCAGCAGCACCAGCAGCACCAGTAGCACCGGCAGCAAGCAGCCCGCACGTGCTCTCATCCTGACCTATTTCGACTTCTTCCCCCTACACCCGGATCAATTCTAGGTAGAATTTGTTCCAATACCGGCTTGCGAAAGTGTTTGGTGCAAACAGTGGATCGCCTGCGCTGCTAAACGCAAGGTAAATGAAAGATTCTGGCGCAAACAATGTATTGCGGGAGCTGTTAGACGCAAGCTAAGTGAGGGATTTTGGTGCAAAATAATGGATCGCGGGCGCTGCTAAACACAAGCTGAATGACAGGTTCTGGTGTAAATAACGGATCGCCAGAGCTGCTAAACGTGGTTTCCACGAGTGTTCTGCATGGGTTGACAAGTGTTAACATCCACTAATAGGAGTTCCTATTGCAGACTTAATAATAGTGACAATACTAGATGATACAGAATGAAAGGCTTTGTGCCCGCGTATGGAAAAACGATAATAGGAAAAAAAACGATAACAAAATTTCGCATATTTAAAAAGAAGACGGGTTTTTATACAACCCCATATGGTTGTTTCTCAAAATAGGGAACCCCCAAATCTTTCATTGATTCCGGAGGATAAAAAGATATTTTTGTTTTTTGGGTTCCTTATTTTGAGAAATCACCATATGAGTGTTGGGTGTTGCTATGGTCAGTGCTTTATTGTGCTTCGTAATGACTGGGCAGTGCTGATGAATGATGATGAATTGCTGAATCATTGGCACTCATATTCATTGATGAATTCATGTTTGACGGATCTCATATGTGTTTGCTTGATGAAATCATAGGGGGTTCTGTATGAATGTTTTTGAATAGTCAATGATTCATTTAGAAAGTGAAGCCTCATGAAGCATCAGCCGTGATGCAAGGACATCACTTGGGTTCCAGGGATGCACTACTCCAATCCCTTGAGCTGGTGAGTCAGGATGATGACTTGCAGATCGCAGTTGAAACCACCATGAGGAATCAATAGATGGTGGTTTCTCAAGTCATGGGGGTACCCCCAAATGGCTACGGGCCAGTATCAATCAACCAAGCAACGGGGAATAATAGCCACCAATAATAGAGAATATAATGGTTAATGATGGGGGAACCAGGGGTAGAGGGTTTTGGACCACAGCCAAATCATCCAGTTTTTGAACCATTTATAGGAACAAACCAACCATGGCTTTGGGGTAGCCCTGTGGCTTGAGAAACACCCAGATTATCAACATTGGTTGAAACCACCATTGATTCAAATTCAAGGGTTGCTGATATTCATCATGCTGGTTGATTATCATCAATCAGGAAACAATATCATTAGTCATGAACTACCTTTTGCCAACCATGATTGACAATAAGCATTTCCCCCAACAATTACAAACAACTATAGTTGCATGATACCATTGACAACTATGTTGCATGTGTCAACCATCGTTGGGCACTATTAGTCATCAACATCGGAATCAACCATATAGGATCATTTACTATGGCCGGCGATCCGTTACTAAGGATGATCAGCTACTGTTTCCACCATTAAGTGAGCAGTCATTGACCATCAAGCAACCGTGAATCATACTAATACAAACTATAGCCATTAATCAACAACCAATTGTTTATTGATCAACAATCAAAGGTTAATCAAAAGGCAAAATGGTTTACAATCAATTGTTCATTGCCTATCATTCCCTATTCTCAAGCATTATGGTCAATTCACTCACACCATCAATCAAAGGATCCCTTAAAAACCTATGATTGCCTATCATCTCCTATTCTCAAGGGCTTTTATTGACCCATCCATGAACTAACCATCTAAATAATCACTCATCATTGGTAACCATGCTTCCCAACCATTCACTGACCCATCCATTCACTAACCATTAAGAAACCATGAATTTACCATTCACCAGCCATTCACTGATTATCAACCCACCATTTTCACTGATCATTACCCAACCATACAATTACTAACCATTAGTGAACCATGCTTCCCAACCATGCATGGATTCATTGATCATTGCCCAACCATATTCATGACTAACCATCCACCGTGGCACGCAGTCGCGACTGCACCGTGGCTCCGAGGTCCTTCTTCGACTGGACGGACACCTCCGCGCGCACGGTGGAGATGCACTCGGTGACCTTGGGACTGCTGAGGCGGGGCGGGTGCGGAAGCAGTGCTGGTTGGGGGACGGGTCCCGGGGCGCCAAGGCGCGCGGTTGGGTGGTTGGTGGATGGTTCAGTGATGGGTAATGATGGTTAAGCAATCGCGAACGATGGGTCAGGATGGTTGAAGAAGTATGAAGAAGTGATTGATGGGATTGATTGGCTTGATTGATTGATGGATTGATGGATTTATGATGAGTTGATGGGATTGATAGGATTGATGGGTGGAATCATTGATAGGATTGATTCAGGGGTTTATGATTCAATGGGTTTATGATGAGTTTATGATGGTTTTATGATTGATGTTGTTTTTGAACCATCAGTTGATTGACGGGTGTATGATGGGATTCCCTGATGGTTCCGTGACGGTTGAATATTGTGGTGAAATCTTTTTTTGGTTGATCCTTAGTTGGTGATGGTTGGTAGTGGTGGGTGATGCTGCAGTATGGCTAGTGGCCGATGAATCTATTGTTGATATCGGTTGTCACATTATGTCACTTTGTCGACAATTTTATGGTAGTTCTCTCTGTTATAATGGTGAATTACCGTGGATCATGGTTAATGATTTTTTATAAGGGTTACGAATCGGAGGTCGATATTAAGAAGCCTTCACCAGTGCAACGACAATAGTTGGTCATCTACATAGAAATGCGAGTTGCCTGTTGATATATGGAAATCCTGTTTAATTAACCAACATGGAACCATCATGAACCAATCGTTAGGCACTCATACCGGGAACCCAAACCAACACCGGAAATGGTACGTTTCCTCGGTGCGGCCCGAGGCCAGTTGATTTGCTGAAGGGAATAGATGGGAATGCCATCATGGTGAGCTAGTTCTCCAGCACCAATGATTGTGGTGGATTGGCGGTTAGATCGTTGTGAATGATTAATTAATCCTATGGTTTTTCTGGTTAATCCTATGGTTTATTTGGTTAATACTGTGGTTTCTCTATGTTTCTTTGGTTGATCCTGTCATTTTTCCACATGTTCACAAGTGATCAGCACTGGATTGTGCACTCCATTAGCCACCACCGTGTTTCGCAGGTCTGCGCGAATCGAAGCGCCGTTTTTGACCATTGGTTTCGTCGGAGGCGCACCGCGTTTCTTTGCGGAGCGGATGCACAAGAAGAATGGCGAAATGATGGGTTTATGGTGATCAATGATTAATTGAACCATCAGTAATCACCAAATAACAATGGGTTAATGGTGGTTATGACCATGGTCAATGATGCCTGAAGATAATTACCGACCGGTTAATGATAATTTTTGAATGGTCAATGATGGTAAGTCTAGTCTTTGGTGATACTTATTGAGTGGCTGATGACAGCTGCCATGTTCAGTGATTGCTGCAATTCACGGGCGGCCGTTGATGATTAGTTTACTGTGGTGAGTCTCCAGACATACCCTTTGCTGGCCTGAAAAAATATGATTCGCAATGGGTACTGGTCAATGGTGGTGAATTCCAGCGGAGAAGAAGCCACAACCAATGGGAAATGACCATGGTTAATCGTCCGAGATCAAGTTTTTGATCACAAGTGTTGTCTATGGTGGTTGACATTCATCAATGACCAACAAGGAAATATACCAACAAAGTTGATGGTAACCATGACCAAGCTGCTCAAGAAAGCCGTGGTTTCTGGTGGATCCAGCTGTTCAAACCAACGATACTTGTGCGGATCCAGCCTCTAGTGTGGTTGATAGCGACCTTGCTGACCCTATCAGCGGACCCTGCTGAAAACTAATCTGGTTGGTGGTTTCAAACATTTCTTCCCTAAACGTAATGATAAACACATGGTTGGTTGACTCAGATGTTTCATAGGGGTGGTTCAACCACCAACCAGTAATAGCCCAAGTCACCAAAAAGGGTCACAGGAAAACTGATCTTCCAAGCATTTCCAACCTCAGTCATGGGACAGGTCATTTTATTTTAGTTTCCCTCAGTGTACCCCTCCTCGACATCGCAGAAACCGAGGTTTCTGTTTCGGTGTTTGCTGTGACCCAGAGAGCCACACAGCTGCTCAGACGATGTTTGGGACGTGAATCATGTCTTTTTGATGGCTTGTTCCAGTGCTGACTCCCAGAAACTTCCCAGATTCCACTTGGTGTAACAAACTGACAAGCCTGGTTCAGATCTGAAAAAATCCACCACTAACATTTTCTACGATCAAGGGTTGGCGAGAAAACACATAATATTTTGTAGAAATTGATGCGGATCTCCATTGACGGTCATGGTGATCGATGGTGACGATCATGGCGATCGATGGCATACCAGTGGTACTTGGTGCAATCAATTGAAACAACCATTAGTAAATTCATTCAAAAAAGATTTGTGAATCAGGGACCATACTTCTGACAAAAATAACAGAGATTGTCAACCATGATCAGAGATTATCAGCCATTCTTAGAGATCAAAAGCCACTATCAGAGATTATCAGCCACTCATCATTATGATCTATATAATCATCATTCTGATTAATCATTTGACCATCAACCACTTGCATCCTATGGCACCCCCCAGTGGTGCCTATGTCACTACCATTGAGACCGGGGATTCTACATATGGGATGACATAAGTCACCATCCGACCAACCAGTGGGCTTTCGTTAGCAGCTTCCTCCAATGAAATGTAGCTATAAACTGGATGATTCATTGCTTGAACCAAGCAATCTTAACCAACCTTATCCAACCTTCACCCCCACCTTCCTCCCAACCTTAACCAACCTCAACGGTTCAACCAACCTTAACCCACCTTAACCCACCTCAACGCATCAGCGCCAGGCGACTTGGCCTCCTGGGTCCAGGATCCTCAACCGTTGATCGAGAGCATGTTCGACACCATCGAGTCGGTGGGGGGACCCCAGGGGACGCCATGGTCACCGTGGAGCTGTCCAGCTGGATCTTTGGATCTATAGCAATCATTGACATGGATGGATGGATGGATGGATGGATGGATGGATGGATGGATGGATGGATGGATAGAACACGGGTATGTGAAGGCATGCTGAATTGCCATGAATTAATCAAGCAAGTGGCCCTCAGCATCCTCCACCTTGCCAGAATGCTCCTTTCCTAGTCAGCAAAGGTGACATGATATGTATATAATTAACCACGACAGTATTGAGTATGCAGTAAGAAGTCAATCAGCCATGCTCATTTCTTAGCAATGACCAGGTGAAACGTTCTGGGTTCGTGTAGGTTTTCTGTCCATTTAACCCCCATCATGATGATTGCTAGCCATGATATTGATTCTTGATCTACCTTCGATACCTACGGCTCACCTGTTGACAGTCTCCAAGCTTGGCAAGATTGCAGCTGGTACCCAAAACACAGCGGTGGTACCAAATGATAGACAGCACACGAATAGCGTTGAGGAAAGCACAGTGTTCGGTCAGGTTGGTGATTCTGATCATCAACCTTTCGAGCCAGCTGTTTTCAGTGATGATGTACTTTAACAGCCAGTAAATGAAATGGTAGCAATTATTATGATCAATATTGATTAGTCAAGTATGATCAGTTGTTGTTAAGATTTATATTGGTGATTAAATTAATATTGATTATGCAATTGATTACTTGTTAATCTTAACAGCCAGCTGATATCAAAAGTCGAAACAGTCATTGATCACGATCATGAGCCGTTCAGAATGCACCAGCTGACTGATTCTAGGATGACATGGATCACGGTTTGTCTTCATGGAAAGCACAGGCCAGCTCTGTTGAGAACAGGCAATCGAGCATCAAACGGCTGTTTCTACTGCTTGCTGATACACACATGTATAAGTATGTGTAGAATGGTGTATCCAGACAACTATGAAAATTGAACAGGGACTTTGCCTAATGCATTCTAATGTATATTACAAGTATGTGTGCATCACTCTGCTTGAGGGGGCTATGTAGATCTATGTGGCTATGGGTGAAAACCCTTAGTCCCACTGGTTCCCCCATCATTAACCATTGTTTTCCTTATTGTCCTTGGTGATTATCCCCCATTATTCGGTTGATTAAAGCCTTGACTCACAACCATATATAGCTGGTATATCCCCTATAATTGTTAGTCATCATCCCCTACTATAAATCATTAATTAACCAGCTACTATTAACCATTGTTGTTGGTTGGTTAACTGCTTGACCCAGCTCGCCATGTAGTAACCTTCGAGCCATTGTGCCTCAGGACGAGTGCGAGGTGATCTACAAGAATGGCGAAGGATTCGCACCGTCCATGGTGGGGGCACCCCAGAGCAGCTCGAGCAGCCAACGTTTGTGGCGGGCCAGGTGATATCACGGCCGGTTGGTGGTTTTCCCTAGTTGATATCACTGGTGGTTAAGCAACGATAGTGGTTGAAGAACGGCTGGTTGGTGGTTTGATTGGCATTTCTTATTTCTCCTAGTATTTTTTAACACATGGTTGGTTGATTCATATGTTTCATAAGGGGTTGAAAGTCATGATTGTGTATGATTGTGTTTCATTTTCATGTAGAAAGGTTATATGATGAGCAAGCATCACCACCTTAATTTAATGATTAATTAATGGTTGACGGAAAGAGGATGCCAACGGTATGTTTTCATGTGTTTCATGTTCTATCAATACACGCAGATTGCATACGGGCATGCAGGGTAGTTTCTGATTCTTTTTATTTGCTTAGCTGCGGTAAGCACATTCCGATGTTTGCAAGATTTTACATTCAACTGGGCAGCAAACGAATCAGTTCAGTAAACCCTTATAACTTATAACTATTTATATCATGTTTGCCATTGCACTTAAGGGCGCAACTTTCTCTCACTCTCATGATACATGCGACTGACAAGCCCTGGCCCAGTTTGTGGGTTTCTGCGACTTATCAGCACTTGAAGGGGTCAGCGACCTTAGCATATAATACTTGTATAATCTTGTACAGCTGTAAAACATATGCATATATTTAGATGTACAATGTATTACTTATTTAGAACCAATTTGAAGGGTTTGATACAAAAAAGAGACTTCAAGGGATACCATGAGGTGCCATATATGATTATATGTATTTGAATATGTTTATATATATATATATATATACATATTGAATATATATTTCTATTAAAGACATATGACCTTTGTATCAATGGGTCATGTGTTTGCGCAATGTGTCAATAGTTCATGTCACTTCAGTATAAATTCTATGTGCTCTTATATATTACATTTCTGTTTATAGATAGATGGAGAGGTTCAGCATTGGTCACGGCAAAAATGCAACATGTCTTTGTTTTGTCGTCGTCACCACAAAGGGGTGTTTGGCATTTCCTGGCACGCAGCAGATAGAGGCACACAGGCGGCTAGTAGCCGATGCCAACCATAGACCACCGTAGATGGTAGATCAAAAGCAATGTTTCGCTGGTGAAGCTGATTGTGACTTTAGTTTGTTGGTTCACTACCAGTCAATTGTTAAGCCAATCATGGTCAGTACAGCTAAACATGATATATATATATATATATGTATATTATTTTCATGTATATGAATTATGCATCTCTCTCTCTCTATATATATATATATATATAATGATGGCTTGATAATGATGGCTTTAGTTAATCAGGTGTTGTCAGTTTGCCTTGTTGACTATGAAGCCATCATTACTAGGCCTGCGAACCAGTTGTTGTTGTTGTTGTTGTTGTTGTTGTTGTTGTTGTTGTTGTTGTTGATGATGTTGTTGTTGTTGTTGTTGTTGTGGTTGATTACAGCCGTTATCCTTAGGCTCTGAAAACATGTGTTTAAGCCTTATTAAATAGTGTTGATTATTGACCATCATCACTAGCTGGATCATCGATCCATACCATCATCAACCACGACTTTTGGCCATGATCCCCCATTACTGTCGATCAAAAAACACTATGAAGCACCATTAGCCATCGTCACTTATCCATATTAGTCACTATAAACCACTAGTCATCATCATTGTTAATTAACCCCTATCAGGCATGGTCATTGACCACTGGTTGACAATCAGGCACGATCACTAAGAACAATTGAAATTGATTGTCAACCACTATGGACCGTGATCATTCACTACTGGTACTCGTAACCACTGATAAACCATCAAGCCATCATAATGGACCAACCATTTAGCTAATTACAAACCATCAATAAGCACCAAAACCGCTCTACTGATCATGGTGAACCATCATTACCAACCGATCAATAGCCAACCGTTGTTATTTCCCAACCACTATTGACCATTATTACCAACTATCATTTCCCATTATTTGACCACTTTCATTATCAACAATTATTCGATATATATACATATATATATAACCATCATATCATATCCATACATACTTTTTAACAGTTCCCAACCATCCTTATATATAACCATTATTACCCAGTATAATCTATAATCACTATAATCATCAATAACCACAGATTAACCCCTATAACCACTATAATGATCATTGATAAACCATCCT
This sequence comes from Symbiodinium kawagutii, assembly GCA_009767595.1. Taxonomy (NCBI): domain Eukaryota; class Dinophyceae; order Suessiales; family Symbiodiniaceae; genus Symbiodinium; species Symbiodinium kawagutii. The sequence goes on from VSDK01014765.1 coordinate 142,799, forward strand.
TCACCGCTGCTTTCATGGCTGGATCCCTGTGATGTTCCCCCTGCAGGTGCACAAGCCCTTGGATGAAGCGGGTCAGGCGGGGAAAACTGGAAAGACCCAGGGCCATTATTTAAGGCGCACGGATCAACTGGTGGAGGCATTTGGTTGACTGGTTGATATGGTGGTTGTGATGGTTATAGTGGTTATACATGCGGTTAATCTATGGTTAGCCCTTGAAACTCGGAGGCAACTGAGACTGGTGATTCACAGTGGTTCCTTCATGCAGGTTAAGGATGCTTGAGACTGGTGAATTAGTGGCTGATGGCTTCTAATTGCCTTCATTGATGGTTCGATGGTTAACTAAAAGTAAGAATTGTAGCGATAATGGAACCAATATGGATCATAATGAACCGTTTTCGATATGAATCATCAGTTAACAATGAGCTCGGATTAACCATCAGTACTGATCAAGCAGTGCTGTGGCAACTTACTTCATAACGATCAGCAATGATTCGTGTCGTGAATGGTGGTTAATAGTGGCAGCTAATGGTTGTTCATAGTGTTCAAGGGGCAAACGTGTTTTATATGATGAATGTCAGGTTTTGATATATATATATAATGTGTTTCAATAGTAATTCCCAATAGTGGCTAATGATGGTCGGAATGGTTAGCGGTTACTAACGGCCAACTTTAGTTGATAGTTGATACTGGTAATATACATGTTCATTTGCTGAAGAATTCGTGGTTGATAATCATTCACAAGAAGGCAGGACAAACAGCAGCCTTTGTACGTGAGCCACAAAACTAAACAGGCTAGTTATACTTTGAGCTGTATTACATTTAGTAGAAACAGTAAAAACAACCAATAGCAGCAATAAATTACGAAAAAACAGTAGACAAAAAATATGATAACATTTGCCAAATGAGCTTGCTATCCCTGATATCAAGTGACTCACCTGAGCAACACCACTCTGCATAAACCTTGAGGGGCCACGCCGATTGCTTGACGCTCTTCAATCTAGGGCTAGTATCTGTCGAGAATTCCCAATCATGACTAGGGCAACATGTTCCTTGTGCTTTAAATCAATGTTGATCAGTTATGACATGTTATGACAATCTATCACCTACCAAGTGGACCCTAGGTTCAAAATTGACCAAAATTGGAAGAAATTCAGATTGCTGAGGGGGAAATGTGATATGGGATCAGCTGGATATGCCCCCCTGCCCGGCTATCCCCCCACCCTCCGAAACTTTTGGAAGGAAATCTATGCATCTTGCATGCGGGTCACGATGCACTTTACGTTCCAAAAACTGGCAGATGCTTTAGCACTACAAACTACCAGTAACAAACAATATGCCATTATTTTTTGCCATAAAGATGCCAAGAAAGGTCTACCAACAACATGCAATAACGTAACGGACGAAATAATGTTGACCCAGGATTAATAAACCCCTGGTTGATTGAGTGGGGGGGTCACCATTTTAAAGGGAAACCAAGGCTTTTAGAGGATACCCCCTATTAATCAACCAGGGGTTTATTAATCCTGGGTCAACATTAGCTTGAAAGGTTTGTTTTGCCCGTCACAGCTGGTTGCTTTTCCGTCGCACCCATGTGGTTCCGACGCCAGGTGAGTGCCGGGCGCGACTCTTCCGTGGTTCCGACGTCGCTAGCGTGAGCAAAATGATGGGCTGCTGATGTGGCTGCGCAGTTCATCAACGAGTTACTCTGGCTGGTGGTTACTCTTTGGAAAACGGTAATGAATTGATAATCATTAATGATGGAAGATTATACATATGGCTGATTGGTGGTTTGATTCACTTTTTTATTTTCCCTAATGATTATTCACAAATGGTTGGTTGACTGATATTTTTCATAGGGGTTGAAACCACCAACCAGTGGTGTTTGGAAAATGGTTGATCATAGGTAGGTCATTGATGGTGCGACTGATGTTCGTTTGTTGATGGTAGTTCAGTTGGTATTGAATCGTTGATTGAATTGTTGAATGATTTGTTATGACTGTTGATCAATATGAAAAATAAGTGGTAATTGAATGCTAATTGAGGAGAAGAAATGGCGGATAGTGACGGCTACTAGTAGGTGATCATGGTTGACGCTGGTCATTCTTCGTTGAGGATGGCTAACAATGTTGCTTGATTGTAGAGGGTAGCAATGATTGATAATGCATGACAATGCTCAGTCTGGGCCGATAACGATTGATGATTGTTGATAATAAGTACTGGTTACTTGAACATATAGTCAGCTAATTGTGCTTAAACAACATACTTAGATGTATTTAGACGTGCTACATACATAGTGGGTATTTCAGAATTGTTCATGGTGGTTGGTCGGACAACAAACAGGTTGTGAGGGGAAACATAGACCTAGCTGGCTGATAGGTGGGTTAATCTATGTATATAGTATTTACATTTATATGTTTTTTGATAGATAGAGATAGATAGATAGATAGATAGATAGATAGATAGATAGATAAATAGATAGATAGATAGATAGATAGATAGATAGATATGGATAGATATGGATAGATATGGATAGATATGGATAGGTTAACCATTGAGTGTGATATGCTGTATATTAAGCCATTAACATTGGAAAGCATATGGTGTATTTTTACTAGAATTGATGATTGATTGATCATGATTTATTGTTACTATATGTTTTGATGATCATAGCCAGCAAAAAATATTAAAGTATCATGCATGAAATAGTTTATGCATTTCGGTATGTGCCAACCCAGCGTAGCCAAAGGGCCCCACCAAAAAATGATCATTTCCTAGGAAACCATTGGTGTTGGGGGTGCCATTTTTTTTGGCACCTACCCATGTTTTATCGATCATTCTAAACCGATTGGCCGCTCGGATCGTCGATGCTGCTTAAATTTGTCCTGGATGATCCAGTGATCACCAACCCGCTCATCTTACTTCTGCATTTTGGTTGATGGTCTTGTCTTTACTGTATATGTATATATTATATATTCATACAGAGAGAGAGAGGGAGAGTATATAATTGTAGCTACTAATGATGAATGACTACGAACCCGATAAGTTTTGGATTTGTGGACGTCAAAACCTCCTACTGATGATAGCAATGATGCTTTCCCCATCCCCTAGTCTGCCCTCGATTCCTACCAACAGCATGAACCATTCTGGACCCTTATTTTCCTGCCACGACGGCCATCTCACACCCTAAGTCAATGGTCACTAGTTGAGTATACCCAGAAGTTGATCATCATGACTCATGACTGCATCACTTGTACAGTAATTACCAATATTGGTGTCAAATTCCAGATTGACTTGGTTCACAAGGAGCTGAGATTGACTTGCTAATCACAATTATGGCGAACATGCCATAAACGACCAAAAAGTCGAACTGCTGGAATGTTCACCTACCCATTAGCTTGCTTGTTGGCTATGATTCATAGCTATATCAACGGTAACCTTTGGTTGCTGCCGTCGTTGCTCAGTATACGTAGCTAGATGGAAAGCACCGGCACCAGGGCCCGATGCGAGGCACCAGCTGCTGTGGGCCCCTAACCAGCCACTGGGCCCACCTTGTTTGATCTTCGCATGACTATACTGTGGCTTAATGGCCCAGTTTCCTCTGGCTCATCCCACACAAGGCCCCTGATCAGCAATAAGTTGGGTTATAACTAGGGAAACTACGCGCAAATGGCAGATATAACTATAGTTGGGTTATACAGAAGCCTGTCAACAATTTAATCCACGATTGTGATATGTGATATGAGTAGCATCACGGTGCTATTGAACATTGGAAGCCAATGGACATGACAATTAAGTGTTTGTAAACCACAGCCAATGAATATAAACATGTGCACAGACACAGACTATACAAATAAAGTTCTTGAAGCACCGCTAGTGGAAAATGAAAGAAGAATCAAACCTTATGATTCATTCCGGCTTATTTGACTACGTAGACCCAGCCTCCTTTAACCATCAATTAACCATTCTTGGCCACTATCAATCATTATCATCCAACTAAGATATTAACCATGCTTAAGCAATGAAGCACGGTTAACCGAAACTCACTAAGATCCACCAGGGTTCACAAAGTTAATCATGATGAACTAGTTTTCGTCATTCTCAAGCATGATTCATCCCGAATGATCACTCTCAACCGCTAACCACCACATACATCCATTCACCATGAATGTTCTAACCTTTGTAACCATTGTAAGGAGTATGTTCATGAACCATCAAGTCACGCATCAGTTCAACTATCATTCGATCATCATTTCACCGTCATTCAACCATCAAATCACCATCATTCGATCACAAATGCACAATCAACTTACAATCAACCCTCAGTTCACCCATTATTCACCGATCATTCACCCATCATGTGACCATTTATATATACAGCATCAATTTACCACATTCTAACCTTTCTTACCATCAGAAACAATATAACAAACCATCAACTCATCCCCAACTCAACAATCAGTTTACCCATCATCCATGATTCAACCATCGTTTGACCATCAAATGCACAATCAATAAACATCCTCCATCCATGATTTCACCATCATTCAACCATCATTTGACTTTCATTTCACCATCAAATCACCATCATTCAACCATCATTCCACCATCAGATCACCATCAGAGCACCGTGACCATCAAATGGCTGTGGGCCAAAACCTTAGTCCCCTTGGTTCCCCATCATCAACCATTGGTTTCCCTATGAAATTGGTTGGTTATTGTCCCCCATTAGTTGGTTAATTAATATTGACCCCATATAATTATAATTGGTATAATATCCCCTACTATTGTTGCTTATTATCCCCTATATTCCCATATGATTAACCATTAACCATTGGTTAGTTGGTTGATTAACTGCTTGACCCATAGCCAAATCACCACCACCCCACTCCAGGCGGCAACCGTGTGCCATGGACTCGCTCCTGGCCGCTGGGCCGTTGCAGGAGGTCGCTGCTGCGCGAACGTTCGCCACCAGCGAGTGGTGGAGATATTCGTAGATCCAACGTGAGACAAATGGTAGATATATGGTGGTTTCTCAGAATAGGGGACCCAACAAAATTGGTGGTTTACTACTATAAATGGTTGATAATGGATGATTTGGGGGTCCCATATTTTGAGAAACCACCATATATATGGTTTGATCAGAGATCATACATACCCAATAGGAGTTTGGATCTAAGCGTCCATGTGAGATATATGATTGGATATAAATGGTGGATATATCGACAATCTGTTGGATTTGTGATTAGATCGACCCTGCATTTGATTTAAGGGGGCTATAATTGTTAGTAGGGGATCATCACCAACAATATAAGGTTCGATAGGGGATGGTATTTGTTAATATATGGTAAGAATAGGGGATTATCATCACCAACAATATTGGTTTGGCTACCAGCAATAATCAGAGGATGTATGATGAGATACAGTGATATATATATATATGGATTATCAGACAAATGTTCAGTAATTGTATATAGTTTATCGACCGTCAATGATGGTTGAATATGGTTGATATTCGGGGCCATATATACATATAGATACATGTAGACAGACCTTGTAGATATTTGCCAACCCTGGTAGTTTCCCTAGACCAACAGTTCTGATTCTTTGAGATATAACCACTTGGTAGGTAGACAGCATGATATATGTGACTTTATCTTACTACATTCTACTCCTGTTTATTACACATGTAACCAGAGAGATGTTAGATGTTTGATGATGTCATTAATCAGCCACTATGACCTGGGAAGGAAACATAGTTTTGGCAGGCGGGCAGATGGAAGCGACCATGGATTCTAGGGATGAGAAGTCTTTGCTGTGCGAGTATTCACACCATGGCGATAGCAAATTGTTCGGCGTGGCCATCATTAACAATGCTGTGAAGATTGGGTAACAGCCACATGGACTTTCCAGTGTTGCCATCATGAACTCACTGTCATTGGCCAACACCATGGACCGGCTTGACCCTAAGCATTGCATCCGGGATCATTGATCATTTCGTCAGCACTATGAAGCTCAGCTTCACCCTCAGCAAGCTAGCCTTGACCAGTATCAGTTTCACAAGATCAGCCACTGAGCATTGTTTTAGAAGTATCAAGGACTTATAAGCACTAACCCTTGCTGGTGGTTGGGAGGGGCTAAGGAGTCAGGGGTATCTTTATCTCTCCTTCAAAGGGGGAGCCAAGGAGCTACAGGAAGCGCCCTGACCGAATGGTACACAGTAGCTGGAACCATCACTGTGCCCCACTGCTCGCCATTCCGCTCGCTCTGAACTGCACTTGAACTCTGCAGTTCATAGTGGTCAACAATGGTTTTACAATAGTTCATACTCGTAGAAGTTGATAGTGATCAACAGGAGCTAATAATGGTTTAAATCGATCAGGGTCAACTAACATGAATCTTTTTTTGCATTCTCCACCATGACTAGCACCAACCATGATTAGCCATTATGGACCATGGTGAATCAACATAATCAACCAATATCAATAATGGTTCCAATGAGATCAACCTACAATTGTTAAGCAGCCACCAGTAAATTTCACTAATCACTCATCATTAACAACAGCCATATGAATATATCATTATCAACCACCATATCAACAAGTATTTTTGTGGAACTAGTCAACATTAATCAACCATTATCAACTAATTGAACCAATCATTAACAACCAGCCAATCAATAAGCCAATCAATAAGCATACTACTTATCGATCACCATTATCAATAACCATAATCAACTAATGAGTATTATTGTGGTTAACTTTCATATGGGTCGTTATCAAGAACCATACTACTTATCAAACTTGACCATAATAATACCAACTTTGACTATAATAACCATAATAACATTACCAATAACTATCATGGTTTATGCTCCGTTGATACTGGGTGCTATTACTACTTATCAATAACCAGCCATTCTCAACGAACCAAAGTCACCACGATGGATCCTCCTTCATCCGCTTGGCGACCTCCCGCGGGGCCACCGCGACGAAGCAGCGCAGGTGGATAGCCCGCTGGAGCGGCCTGACAGCCTGAGCCCCCTTCGGAGGTGCGGCGCTGGAGTCATAGAGCAGCTTGCAGCATTGATTCGTGTTTTTTGAATGGTTTTATAGGGGCATTATGGTTTTACAACCATATAAATTCTACAAAAAATCTTGATCGTGTTTATATGGACTCATCTTTTTTGAATGGGGATAATGGTTTTATAGGGTTGTTTTTCTGAGGAAACAGTGGGATTTTCTATGGTTTATAGTGGTTAATAGTAGGGATAATAGTAAGCCACAATAATGGTTGAACACCTGCTGGTTGGACAATAATGATTATTTGATAAGCAATAATGGTTGAACAACTGGTTGGACAATAAATATCCATAGGTGTTTCAGTCATTTGATAATGGTTTTATAGGGGTTTTATAGGGGTTTTATTTGGGATACAACCAGTAACAAGGGTTGATAGGGATAATAGGCAACAATAATGGTTGAACGGTTGAACAACTGCTGGTTGGTGGTTTGAAACATTGTTTATTCTCCCCAGTAGTCATTAACGATTGGTCCATTGGTTGGTCGACGAGCATATTTTTCATAGGGGTGGTTCAACCAGCAACCAGATATTTACATATATATATATATAAATAATATGTATAGATGTATTTTGAATGATTATGAATGTGTATATATATATATATATGTGCTTTTTTGGTTAGCAATGGATCATGTCCTGACCATTCGTCAAGAACGATTCATGAGCTGGCTTTTGATGGTGAATGGTTTTCGAAGGTGGTCAAGAATGGACAATAAATGACAAAGTGATTGGTTCACCACGGTTTCACGGGTTTCATCCAGGTTTTGTAACGAGTATACGATGATTCTTCTGATAAATACTCGGTATTGAATAATCAAGTCGGACGATGGTTGCAATGGCTCATGATGGTCAAGTGCTCTACAGTGACTCATAAAGGTTTACTTTCAACAAATTGGTAGTAGCATACTGACCAAAGGTAGATAACCGCCCGCCAACATCTGTCACACACTGGGGAGCCTTTGCTCCATGGTGGCAGAGTGGGCGAACCGGTGAGGCTGTTGACCTCACCGCTGACAGTGATGCTGGATTATTTTGTGTCTCCTATTTTTGGGCTGGCACCTTTGTGCTAACCGCGTTGGATTTGGCAATTCCACCACTGGTGGGAATGCGCTAATGCTCCTCACAGGGTGGGTCTTTGTGAGAAGAAGGAGCTCCAAAAGGAGCTATGAGGCTTGCAGTTGGTGGCAGACGCTGGCTCTATGCCAGAGAGAGTGGACTCAGGCTTGGAGCATCGTGGCACGCGACAAGTCAGCCGGTGTGGATGGAGCTTCTGAAGGCTGAAACAAGTCAGGTCAATGTTCTAATGATTGGGAAATGGCAAGTCAACGGTAAACCATGGGGTATCACAAGGTTGGGTCAACGCAGAGAATGCCATGGGAGGCACTAGTTAATGAGACATAGGGCTGGCAGCTTCCAGCAGATGGAAAGGAGGGTTGTCAGAGGCTGAAATGAAAGGGCCAGGTCCTGTGTTGAAGTGCGAAAGTATCTGGGGAACATGCCAAGAATGAGTTGAACATGGCAAATAATCCTGCGTTGAAGAAAAAAATATTTGTTTCGCCACAAATGCTTGCAGCACGTCAAGTCAGACGTCCAAGAGGAGTCGCGCAGGCACGGTTCAACAACAGGCACATCGAGACTTCGCAATCAAGAACTTTTATTTGCCACTGCTTGCTATACTGGATTGGCTTCATTGGTTGCAGTTCTCTATAACGCTTCCATGTGACCTCGAGTTTCATATTTCGCTTCGATTCTGCGGAGCATGGAATCTTTTCGGTCCCCACTGATTTTGACGAGGTACAGATTGCAGTGCTCCTGCAAAAAACACATGTTGGATAAATCAGGAGTTCCCCAGTCAAAACTCACAAGTGCTTTGATTTGTTTCCAACATTTACTACCTAGTAAGTTGCCACTTGAACAACCAGAGAGAGAACTATATAACATGCCTAATGATGGGTGGTTTTAATGCTGATTGATTATTCAGATTCTTACATTCTCTTCCAAAAGGCGCTTCCTCAAATCAAATCTGTGGATTTGAAAGCTCGAAATCTTACCGTGCGCAGGTCAAATCCCGGACGCTTCCAAATTTGTCGACCTGGTTGTTTCTCAAAATAGGGAACCCCCAGGTTTCTTGTGGTTGAAATGGTTGCCAACCATCGGGGCGCGGCGGTGCGTTGGTTGGCAAACATTTCTCCCCAGCCACACTGCGCTGAACCCATGATTATCATCCTCGTTGAACCATTTATAGCAATACACCAACCGCAACTTTGGGGTACCCCAAACTGGGTTTCGAAACCACCATTTTGATTTTGTTGGCTGGTTACTACAATATTCCCTATGATTGACCACAAGTTAAATTCCTGCAAAAGTGTTATAAAATCCTTGTAAAACCCCAAGTTAATCCCTATGATTGACCACAAGTTAGATTCCTGTAAAATCACCATAAAATCCTTACAAAACCCCAAGTTAATCCCTATCAAACCTACCATTTTGGGTGCTTCCCAGCTGGCTCGACCACTCGATTCATGGCTCGAAACCATGCACGGCTCAGGTGGCGCGAGGTTGAGCTGAATTCACCGGTGAAACCTGGCGAGTTGGGGCCCAACCGGGGCTGGTGATGCCATGACCCCGCGGACCCCGGTTGGCCATGACATGCCATGACCATCAAGGCACCGTCATGGCGCTATGATTATGACATCTACTAAGGCTTGTTGACTGCTTGGATGTGCCCAGTCGGTTAAGCGCTGACATTCACCATGGTTACAGGGTGGCGAGTTTCCATGTCTTCAGTTACTTGGTAAGTGCTGACATTCACCAGGGTTGATAGTAAGTTTCGGGCATTTTATAGCACATAGGGTGCAACTACCCATGGCCACCATGGTTATATCCCAGTAACCTGAGCACAGCACCGAGGCGCAGTGGTGCGTCCAGTGTGATCTACCAGGAGTGCAGCAGCGCCCTGTTCCCCCCGGTTGGGCCAACGCTGGGGGTCCATTGGGTGGTCAGGTCCTATGACCGGTTGATGCTGATGAAGGGTTTTGGTCGTGGGAGAATGGACATCCACAAGTGCATAGCCCTACCGTTCACTATTCGGACCGCTACTTGGTGCATTCAAATGTAATTATAGACAAATGGTTGGTTGACGATTTTTCATGGTGGTTGAAACTACCAACTAGTATGGATGGATCTCCCATCATAGGTTGATGGCAAATCACCAGCGATTTTGAGTCGGTGAATACCTTTTGGTAGATGCTCACCCCATTCATGGACGTTTCCCTCTAAAACCTGGGTGGTTCTCCATTGCCAGGTTCATTGACGGTATATCGCGGTTGGTGGTTTGATTTTTTTTGTTTTCCCCAATGACTTTGGGAAGGTTAATTGACTAACCTGCATATATGTTTGGCATGGCTCAACTAACCACCAGCCAGTAATGACAATTATTATAACCATTCTCAACCATTGTTATCCGTTGTTATTGCTAACTATTGTCAACTCATGGTGATCGGCCGCCAGGACGCGCTCTATGTCTTCGGGGGCTATGGCGGGAGTGGCCGGGAGAGCCCAGCTGTGCTGCGCTGTGGAACGCTGAAAGGACCAGCTGTACCGAAGACAAATGATCCACCATAGGTAGACTAGTTCTGCCATGATTAATGATGATTAAGTTAACTAGTAGATACAGTAGTCTACCAGTTCTAGTTATTAGTCATGATCATCGTTCATGATTAGTTCTTAGTACCAGTCGTAAATAAGTAGATTCCTTGTGATGGGTGATGGTTAATGGTAAGCAATAGATTCGCAGTTCATGATGGTTGATGGTTAATGGTAAGCGATGGTTGTCACCAGCGGTAGCCAAACATTAAGGATGAATCATTTAGTTACCTTGACATTCATATCACATCATTAATGATTTATCATTTAGTGACAGAAGGTCCTGCTGGTTGATTGTAGTTAATTTGGGTAGATATTTCATAATATGCTTACCATATGTTACATATCAGATGTTGCTCATATTGAATATATTGATGATGATTCATATTCATCAATGATTGCTACTTACGAGGTTGTACTGATCGTAACTTCTACGGTCAATGATGGTTAATCATGGTTGTTCACTTGGACCTGCCGAGGGTTTCAACTGGGATAGTGAAGCTGTGGTAATAGCCATCCTATTTCAGGCAGATGAACTAATTTGTTACAAACCATGGCTTCATGTCACCAGTTGCCATGGCAATGCGCATCCAAGTACCATTGCTATGGTTGAATGAGAGATTGTTGCTTCAGGGTCAATCAAGACACATGACTACTTGTGGTGGAATGATTTTCACATCGTTTCACCCACAGTTTAGCGTGAATCAGGTACCAAGGTGGTGGACACAGGAAACTTCCAACAAGCACTACGTATAAAAGTGTGATGCTTCGCAAGGTAGCTCAAAGCCCACAACTGCATTGGACTCCCCGACGTTTGTGTCCAGAACAGTCGACGTAGAGCTGCAATGTCGATCTACACCAATTCTTGGTGCCAACCAGTGATTCATCATTCGTTCAACCGATTATCAGAGTGGTCAATCCATGGTTGCACTGGTCTGGTTGGTGGTTTTAAACATGTTTCACTAGTCATTATTAATAATTGGTTGGTTGACAAGCATATTTTTCATAGGGGTGGTTCAACCACCAACCAGATGGTTACACTGGTTGATTTGGTGAGTAGCGCATCGTTGCCGTCGTTGCCACTCCGTGGCACCTGCTCCATGAGGTCGACTAGATGACATCTTCCGCTTTGACTTCCCTACCAGGTCGTGACCGCTGCGGCCGACCATACCGTGGTGGTGTCCCGTGTTGAATCGTGTCACCACCCGCTTGAAGGCCATTGTGAGGCCTTTGTTGATGCAATTCACTACTGAAAGTTTGACATTTGTAGGTTTATGCTCCAGGTTTGGCATTCACAGGTTTCAACATGCTTCAACAACTTCAATTGATGTCAATGAACAGAAGCCAACATATGGATGGTCCACCCACTATAGGTGTTCAGCCATGCCAGGTTGTTGGTGTTGGATATGCACAGTCGGGGTTGGTCGCCACTATGAACCAACATCTGACCGGAGCAGCAGGTGAACTATCACAACCTCACTCCATGTTGGAACACAACCCGTGACTCGTGCTATGGTCATTCAGTGTTTGTCATTCCATGTCATTCCTATTCAAGTCACTGTTATGGTTCGACTTGACAGCAATTGCAGTGTTCCTGTTTGTGATTCCACAGCGATTGTTTTGGTAGCCTTACGATCACCGGTATACGATGGTCTACGAGTTTTGCTGAGGTTGTTTTTTGTTGTTACTATGATAATGTTCCCGGTAACGTTATATGGGTTTTGCATTTGCTATGTCTTTAATGTATGATTTTGTTTTAATGTATTATCGTCATCGTGCTTATGTGGGTCCTTAAAGTAGCCTTCTTTGCAGTGTGATGCTTATAGGTCGTATACTCTATGTTTATTTATTTTCTCGATGGCGATCATGGTTTTTCATGCTTTGTCCTGTTGTTTCCTCAAATTGTCATGTGGTTGATGATTTTGGACATTGTGTTATCCTCATTTTTTGGAATGTTTGATTATCGATCATTGCTATTCTCATAATTCTTTGGTTCACAAGATGCGTTGCATTTTGTCATTTGATCAATAATGTAGTAGTCACCGTTGGCAGGTATCCCTTCTTACAAACCAACATTAAGGAAGGTTGAATGTTGGTAAAAGGCTATTCAATGAACATTAATGTAATTTGATTGATATCCATGATGTGATGAATGCGGGTGATTATTTCACACTTGACCATCACCAATCATCAGCAACCATACCATTTTAGCATGATGAATCCTCATTGAACAACACATATTAGCCGTTGTACTAAGCATCATTGGCCATCATCACCAATCATTCCAACCAGTAATTTGATAAGTATCATTTTACCAGCTAACCAATTTGGCTTGATGTTTTACTACGTGTAACATATGTTATACTATATCACTCTATGTTGCATGAACTATGTTCACTACTATGATAAAACATGTAGAATACTATTGGTAGTTCCCCTTTGGTAGTGAATGTTTTTTTAAATCACGGTACTGAATATTATTTGGTAGTTACCCTTTGGTTGCTAGATATGTGTTGAAACAACTATGTTCACTACCCTTTGGTTGGGCCCCCTTGGTTGCTTAAGAGCTTGACCCACTCGCCCATAGTTCGACCCAGTGAGCCATGACAGGTGTTGGACGCGGCTGGAGGTGCAGGGTGCTGTGCGGAGACCCAGGCGCTGGTGCTGGAGTTGGTGGTTCCTACAAGTAATAGGTTTCACAAGCAGTTTTAGTTGTAAATGGTAGGACGTAAATAGTTCATTACTGGAAACTAAACAAAATGTTTACTATAATCCAACTATAATTAATAATGGTAGGTTTACTATAAGTGGTTCATCATTAAAGTTGATTTGATGCTTCACTAAAAGCATGTGAATTAATTCTGTAATCATTAATGACATTTATAGTGAACCAGTTGCTAGTCATGATTAGAACTCATTAGATGGGTCATTAGTTGAACATGGCCTCAACCATCCCAATCTATGATTCGATGAGTGTTTCTCAAGCCGTGGGGGTATCCGCAACCAACCACAACTTTGGAGGGTCCTTATTTTTCAAGAAACCCCCGACAGGTTATTCGAATCCAAATGACCACTGCTTATCACAAAATCGAAGGACTGTTAAGCCCATGCTGTTTGGCAAGGTCCTACTTGGGCTGTGGACTGAAACTTTCGGCGTGTTCCGCTGGACGTGTTGGATGAGTTTGAACTTGCGGCAGGCTGAAGCGGCCCCTTCTTGGCGACGAGACCATCCGGCGGTGCTCGGCGCAGGCTCTTTGGAGGGCAAGCAGCAACCCAACATGGGCCTTGCGCCTTGGGACAAATGGTCTTGTGAAGCCAGCTTCATTGGAGCCCTCCATGAACAGGGTGTGGCCATGTGGGAGTCCTATGAGACAAGTGCGGTTGAGGGTCCTATGTGGCCGCTTAGCCTGTGGTGGAGTTCAGTTTTGTTGATCTCGCGTTCGAACCTATTGGAACAGGTTCATTCTGTGAAATCCTTCGGCACGGAAGGACGTTGCTAAAGGCAAGCGCTGGTTTAGCTGGCTGAGGGCATACTGAACGAAACCACCGTCGTGGAGTTTTTCAAAAGTGCGAAGTGTCGGTCACCTTGGATGGGACACGATCTTCACAGCCGGGGCTCCGTCCAACTGCAATCGCCTTCCTTGGGACCTTTGAGCGTACAGTGAAACGTGCGAAACTCCTTGGCCGGCGCAAGGTGATGCCAAGGCATACGCTTCAATGTATAGACGTGTGATGATTACATGGGTTAATCATGATCTATGTATATAGTGCAAGGATGGATGATTAGTTGTGTGTGTAACTATATCATCATGATATATACATGTACATATATATGTATATACGAATGTGTAAATGATATTGAAGGATTAGATGGGTATGATCAATTAATGTTGTTCAATGTTTGCATTAGCTGTAGATGATCATCACACTAGATTCACTATAAGGATTCGCTTTTTGTCCAATAGATTCAGTGTCAATTCACTGTAATTATTGGCATTGGTTTTGGAGATAGATAGTCTTAGCTATGGTTCATTATAATTAACGGTTAGTGAGTATTAACCATCATGCTTAATTAATGTATATGAAACTATTTACTTGGTGGTTTATAATAGGTCATCATGATCAAACATGATCAACAGTTTTGGTTACTCATGATAATTGAGTATTACTCGTAGTTTGTATTAATGTCTACATAGTTCATGATGATTAGATAATGAACCAATAGTGCTTAAACACAACCATGTGGTTGGTGATAGTGAAATCATCAATACTTCGCACTAATCACAGTACTAATCCATCTTGTCATATTCACTGAATAGCTAAGGAATGGCAGCTTTCGATCTTCGACTCACCGTATGGTTCCATACAATGTATGTTTAAAACGTTGATCTTATTTACGTCCATATGGCTTGTTTGACTAGAGAGCTACTATTTGGCAACAGTGCTGCCAACGCAACGATGGCAGGAAAACCCCATAGGTGAAAATCCATCTATGGGAGCAGGTGCTACCAACTTTGAGCACCGTTTCCACCAGCTGCCAGGTCAAAGCTAGAGTAGCGTTGGCCACAGGAAACTGTACCACAGCCCCGTTGCATTGGCACCAATTTCACCACTGCTGTTGATTGGATTTAAAGGAAACAATGGCTGCTAAGGCTTAGAAAATCAATGTTTGGTCATCACCAATGGTTACAACGAAAACATACGAAAACCATCCTGGTTTCACCAAGCACATGGGCTAAACGCTGCTAATCGCACGCACGCAATTCACCGGTGGGGTTCGTCAACGAGGAACCGCTCACCGCCTTTCCCAAGGTCCCGGCAGGTCGCGAGAACAATGGTGCTGTGGTGCACGGGAACAAGATGTATTTGTCACTCGCTGGCGTCGGGAGGAGCTACGTTGGGAGTGGTGGAACCAGTTGGGACCCAATGGCTGCCATGTTGTGGCAACCTTGAAATCATTTCTTTGACAAGGCGAACTTTGCAGCTGCTTGATTCATACATTGACATAAAGATGAGTATGCAAACTTGAGGTCATCTACATTTCAAAAACTTAGTTGTTCTTGGTTCACCATGGATTGCGAACTTCCATAGGTTTTTGGTTGGGATACTATCAGAACTTTTGTACTGGTAATTAATGCTTACAGTATCCATTGTCCATAGATTTCCATCTATACTAGTAGATTTTCAATAGATGGTTCGGATCTATCAACTTGTTGAGTATCCCTAGATTTTGCTTGGGACACCCCCCCCCATGAATCCTGTGGCCGTTTCGGGGGCATCCCCGCTTCCCATTGCTTGGCATGTCCCCGCGAGCTCCGAGGTTCGGAGGCTACAGTGGCTTCACGTGGCTCAACGACTTCCATTCCTTCAATTTCGACACCGGTACGTGGCAGGCCGTGCCGTCCCTCGACAGCGGGAGCCTTGAGTTGGATGTTGCTTGAGACCGAGGTACTGCGTACCATCACCAAAGAATTCGTAAATTTAGGGCTAATTAAGGCTATTTAAGGCTACTTACTGCTAAACTAATGGGAAATGCAGTTATTTAAAGGCTACCACCATGTTTGGAAGTGTCCATCAGCGCGCTATCCAAGTTGCACCCAATCGCCCGTCCCGGAGGCATGGGAAAGAATACATGGTTTTGTCCTGTCAGTTAATGGTACTAATTGTTAATTAGTTGATTAATGGTTTATTCCATTTTGTTACTCAATAAATGGTTCACGATTGTTTAAACCATATTATATACCCATATATCTAAGTTAATCAATGGTTAGATACAGTGGAACTCCTGGATAAGAATCCCAAATCTGTGGTCCTGGGTCCCTCAAATTCTTAATTTAAGTTGCTCAAGATTTCCACGTTCCGGTCTGAGGTCCCTCAATTTCTTAGCAGTTTCTTAATTATGTATTACAATTATTCTTGCCTAGAAATTCTTCTTCTACAGAAAGGAAAGGACCTCTCAGCAACTTGAACCCATAACCTTTTGATCTTGCAACCATGCTCTAACCACTGAGCTAAAGAAATTGTCCTCCTTTTGCGGAAGAGGCTCATTCACACATATCCTTTTGATTTAGCTGAATAAGAACCAAAAAACAAAAGCAAAAGTGCAACCCAAACCAGGGCTGCTAAGAATTTACTTGCGGCCGTGAGGGTCCCTGAAATTCTTAGCCGAAGAAGCAAGTTATATTCAGGCCAAATAGGAATGGAGACAAATCCGAGCCCCTCAAAGTCTTGTACAAGAGATTCTTATGCAGTACCTTCGCTGTACATGGTTGTATGATAATGGCTAATTAATGGAGAATCAATTGTTCCTCTTGCTAGCGGCATGATCCAACTGCTGCTCTAGCGGTGAGGATATGAAAAGAGACCAGGGCACGATGAGTTCTGCTGAGGGACCGCTGCTAGCAACTAACAGACACGTTACATGTTCAAGTGGCTGCATGTTTTAAAGGTCTAGGGTTTCTTAAAAGTTGACAACTCAAAGAGATTGGGAGATCCATATGAATAATCCTGCCATAGTTGATGGGGTACATCACCATCCACTCATGGTTAAGCCAGTGGTGTTTTCTTAACAGCTGCATTTACCATTGATAAGCCATGATTCATCATCATGAACCCTGTCAGCCATTCTATATCCATTGATTCAGCATTTATCAGCCGCTATCTAACCAGGAGTCAAACATACATCAACCAATTTTTCAGCTTTGGAGCCCTTTTGTTTTTAGATTCCATGATCACAACTTTGGGGTGAGACTCCATGGGTAACGCAACTGGTACCGAGCCGAATTTACTACATCCCTTTGAGTTGAAGGCGTAGCATTCGATTGGACCAAGGTGAGATTCGATCGTAAAATTGTCCCACCAAAAAAATGATGTTCCCTTTGCTGCCACGTACCATATAGCGTGTAACCAGCTGTTTGCTACATTTGTTGTTTGGGATTGGTTACCTACACACATTGGTAACTGGAAGCATAGGGATTGATGAGTCAAGTATTAATCGCGATTAGCTAGTAGGAAGATGTGTGACAAGTATTCATCATGATTGAGTGCTACGAAAGCATACTAGACCGCCTTCATTTATTCAACTAGAATGCTCCAGTTTCAGGCAGTGCCGGGGCTTGTCAACCATTGCTGATTCGATTTACAAGCCATTTACCCATTGCTACATATCCGTTATATGTACAATTATTATTGTATTTCGTATTGTTTCATTCATATCTTTTTAGATACGAAAAATACATGTTGAATCTTGCTTGCTACTCCTTCCAAACAAACTCAGCTGACTTTGCGTACAACTCTGTACAAGCAATCAGCCAGGATGCTCAAGACGCCTCCCCCTCCAAGGTCCGGGCATAAGGGCAGTGTGCCATCGACCCGCTTCGGCTACGTCTCTGCTGTGTTCCGTGGTTCAATTCATCCGGGCGGGGAAGGGATATTTGACCGGGGGCTACTTTCCCTATGCCAACTAGCTGGTTGCTACCGTTGTTGTAACTGGGGTTGGTTTCCTACTATATTGGTAGCAAGGCTTATCCTTTCCTCTCCAACGAGAAATCTTGAGAAATCACCAATGATCTGTGAGATCCTGTGAGTATTGATCAATGCTGGGAGCTGCACAATAATGCAAAATATATGTCTTGAATAACTGTACACATAACGTATCTATGTGGGGAGGATTCCATAAATCGTGTATACCAGATGGCTTGACCCGACTACAGAAACCGATCACTTTGGGTGGTGTGGGATACCTACATCTGTGGACACCCCTTTGTAAATCGGACGCATGCAGCGCGTTTTTGTACATACATGTGTATGCATATATTTCTAGAATATATGCATATACATTCATTTGTGGAGAGATTGGTATGGAATATCTTTATGTGTGTGTGTGTGTATAAGTACATGTATGAGTTGAGATTCCTACGCACTGTATTTACATACATTTGGTCGAGAGTTCAAAGGGTTCAATTCTGGCTGTTCGTGGTGGCTTGACTGATGCTTGCTGGACCAGCCTGCAGATCAAATCCCATCAAATTGACTATGTAGTTGTAGTAGTAATGGATCCTGCTAACCGGGAAAGCAGCATCCTTGTTGCATAGACCATTTAGGGTAGCAAGGGAATCAATTGCAGCTGGGTAGAACGTTGTAGCTGGGTTGATCCACCAACCAATCTATCTCGAGGGCACTTTGCCCTACCAAGTAGGCAAGTATCATCCTATTTTTGAAATTATTGGAAATTTAAGCTCAGTTGTGGCCGGCAACTATCATTGACTATCACCCTTTTTGAAAACATGGTATAAGCTCCCTAGGCAACCAGCACCCCACAAGCTCAGTTGTGGTCATTGAAAATCGCATAGCAATGATGACCCAGCTGTCACATCATCCACTGGACTGAGGCATGGTGATTTTATGTACGTCTTTGGAGGCTATGATGGCTCAGCGTGGTTGAACGACATGTTCGACTTCGACTTCGAGCGAGGGGCGTGCCCCGCATTAAGCTGCCAGCGCTGCCATGCTGCCATGACAAGCAGTGGTAGATTGCTACTGGATGCTACTGGGATATGACTTGTATCTTGTATTCGCTTAAGTTGTTGCTATTGAAACCCAAGTGTCAACTGGTTGTTTTTTTTGCACTTGGATCCAACATGCTCTAAGCGAGAGTACTCACCAAGAACTGGTGTAACTTGGCTTGAACACTTTGATTTGCTTGATTTGATAGGGGTATGACTTCTATTTGACCAACAGCATGACTTGTTTTCCGGCTGGCATGTCTTTTTTGCCATCCATACAGCCATTGACACAACATCCCCAAGAACGAAGCTCAAAGCTGGGGGGTGCTTCAGTAGATATACGTTTGGGGGTTCTCAAAAGAGGGGACCTCCAAAATGGTTTATAACGGATGATTTGGGAGGTCCGGTATTTTGAGAAACCTCCATTTGGCTACTGGTGATTGTAAGAGCGATGGATTTTTGCCAGGCTCTTGGTTGATCATTGTTCTTGGGTTCTACCGGGCTGGCAAGGATTCAAATCCTTGGGAATATCCATCAGCCAGTGCTGGTTGTTGCAGGGACTGATATTTCCAGCGCATTTGTCGCGAAAGGATCAAAGGATCATCATCTCTAGGCAGGTATTCCTTTCGTCCCATCGTGTGCCAGCCACAATACTAAGATGCTCGACGTGCGAGATAGTTAGTTATCATGATTTGTCTACGCGTGGTGATTGTGTTGGGTAAAATGTGATAGGTATACTAGACATCGAGTGTCTTGGTTTTACATTAGTAGTCAAGCAGCTTTGGACATTGCATCATCCTGATACTCTAAAGACCGACGGTACCCAGTTCCGTCTGGATGTGCAGTTTGGCCGAGGGCAAGAAGGCAGTATCCAGAATACTGGCGTGCTTTTTGTATCATAATTGCACGCTCACATTTACACAAATATTTATCATTATTGATCTTTACAGACATTGTAATTACATGGAAATCGGCACAGCTATCATTCAGATCGGGCCAACAAACCAGATCAACCTACTTGGACATACGTGCGAAAAAGATCGAAAAAGTGTTTGCTAGAGTAGCTACTCTGTTGGATTATTTGTCAGGTTGTGCCAACGTGCGTTTGTAGTCGAGGTTGGAAACGTCACTAGCATCCAACAGCCCTTTTCGGATGCTTTTACTCTTTATCAACCATAAATGAATTTTGCAGTAGGTAGATCAGATCAACTGGAAGTCCTTGCTTGACCTTGGGATATGGGGAAAAAGTAGGGGCTGCTATGAGATGCCATCAACACGGAAGGTTTCTATATTATCTTTCAGCTTTGCATGCTGCCGCTCAAAAAAAGAATCAATTTCCTGCAGAACCTGTTTAAGTAATTACATAATTCTTAGTGGAATCATGTTCAAGATTTCAACGAACTAATTACACCCATCA
The DNA here is from genome assembly GCA_009767595.1 of Symbiodinium kawagutii. NCBI lineage: Eukaryota > Dinophyceae > Suessiales > Symbiodiniaceae > Symbiodinium > Symbiodinium kawagutii. The sequence continues at coordinate 163,445 of VSDK01014765.1, forward strand.
TGAACAGGCTACATTCATTCTCAGTGATTGATCACATAATTGAATAAACAAACTGCGATGAGTCAATTTCAATGTTTCCATCCAACACTCACCCCCTATTCGCTCACCTGCGACATGAAGAGCCTCGTTAGCAGGTTTTTTGTCTGCTCAGGAACAAGCTGTGCTTCGTGGCGATTTGGATCTACACAGAACATATTTGGTTGGTATGATATTTGGTTGGTGGTGATCATTGACATTTCATAAATTCTCCAATGTTCACCAAGGGTTGGTTGGTTGACGAGCATATTTTTTCATTGGTTGACGAGCATATTCTTTTCATGGGGCTGTTTAACCGCTAACCAGATAGTCAGCAAGTCCCCTCTTACTTGCACATCAAACATTCGGGATTTGGATAGACGCAAGAAAAGATGTTTCTCACAGACCATTTATTAAGACAATTACGAACCCTCACCCTGTCTTTGATTCAATCATTACCCATCAATCAATGCCGAGGATCCATGAACCATCGAGTAGCCATCATCCAACCATCAAAAGCCAAACAAATCCTTCAAAAATCACATGACTTAACCCAAAAATCACCATGGAGGAAGCCCTACGTGGATCTATGGCCCCCCACGTCACCGTTACCACGTCGCGGGAACCGCCGAACCACGACCAAGGTGGTTCTCCACGCAGGTTCAAGGCTTCATCCCTTCCGGCAGGCGCGCTGAAAAACGCGTGGCTCAAGGGGAATGGGTGTTGATGGTTGAGGATTCTCATTGCTGTATATACCAGTTTATATCTATATCTATCTATATTGTAATTATTTATATATATATATATATTTATGTATATATACATTTGATTATATACACATAGATCGAAAGAGAGAGAGAGAGAGAGAGAGATAATTTTAATAGTGGATAATGGTTCTTGATTGTTTGTCGTGGTTGATGTTTGTTTGATGGTTGATGGTGTACAAGCTTGGGGGGGCCTGATTTGCAAGTTAATAAGCACCATAGTAATTCATGGTTGGTGGTTCTTGATTGTAGTTGTTTGGCCTGGTAAGGTTGTTGATAATTTGCAGTGATGTTGTTTATTCATAAGCGTCATAGTTTTCAGAGTTGATCAAGCTTGATACTGTGTTTGGCAATATCTATGGTTAATTAACAATATCAGTACTTATGGTTGATAATATTGCATTACTACTATGATTATTAACCATTATCTGTTATATAATGATAGTTCAAATATGACGGTTCTATGATTGACTATTTGGCAAATTGTTTATCTTGTTATTAATGATGGTTGACTCCTAGAGTCCTAGAGGACAAATGTTGCTCATGGATCAGAATGCACGATTGCTTCCCATGGAGAATGTATGCATTTGCCACTCATCAGGGAAACGATCAAACTAACCTCCTGAATAGTGCGGAATGATCATGATCAACAGCGAAGACAGATATACACTTTATATAAACACATCCGGAGGCATATACATAAGCGAGTAGCATTCTACAACTGTAGAACTGCATGGCGCAAGTATCTATCAAAATTCTAACAACAAGTCATTATGGACTCTGGACCTAATAAGATTTATAGAAACATCTCTAGAACCAGTAGAGCATTATTGTTGTGGAATCAATCACCAAACGCCAACAATAGAAATCACCAAAATCAGCCAACAATCATAGAAATTTGATTTAAGAAATACAAGATATTTGGAATCTTCTAGAAATCATGGTACCAATCGATAGAAATTCCAACTCTTGTGCTTTGATAAAATCATCGAGTTGATTTGGGTGTTCCATGGAACCAATCTATAGATTTCCGGTGTTTGGAATTATTATAGATATTCACCTATAGATTGTATGAAATACCAACCAACCCCAACACCGAAACAGACGGAGGGTTGGGTTGGTCGCTAGGAGTTGCCCCAGCTGGGCCACTCACAACGGCTCCGTCTACCTCTTCGGTGGCTATGACGGCGGGGGCACCCACTGTCGCGAGCGGCTGATGGCATGGCATAAGGGGCAGTGGAGTGGGAGAAGACCAGTGGAAGGGGAGCCCCGTGGTTATAACATGGTTTATAGGGCCATTTAACCATAGTTATATATTATATCTACAATAGCTGGTAGTTACCCTAGTTGTAACCCAACTTATAGCTGGATATAGCAGGTTGGGGGTCCACCTTATGCGGTTGTTGTCGATGTTGGTGGGTTTCTTTGGTGATTGGTTTGCTTCTCGCTCGTCGTCGTTGTTGTTGTCGTTGCTGGTGTTGCTGGTGTTGTTTTTGTTCTTGTTGTTCTTGTTCTTGTTCTTGTTGTTGTTGTTGTTGTTGTTGTTGTTGTTGTTGTTGTTGTTGTTGTTCTTTTTCTTGTTCTTGTTGTTGTTTGTTCTTGTTATTGTTCTTGTTATTGTTCTTGTTCTTGTTCTTGTTCTTGTTGTTGTTGTTGTTGATGTTGTTGTTGTTGTTGTTGTTGTTGTTGTTGTTGTTGTTGTTGTTGTTGTTGT
>VSDK01014765.1:166025-182279 GCA_009767595.1 Symbiodinium kawagutii
TTATTGTTGTTGTTGTTGTTGTTGTTGTTGTTCTTGTTCTTGTTGTTGTTGTTGTTGTTGTTGTTGTTGTTGTTGTTGTTGTTGTTGTTGTTGTTGATATTGATTGCAATGCAAGTTTTGATGACGAAAAAGGTCCTGATGAGTGTTGATGTCCCTTTCGCAATGTCACAGAACTTCCATCACAGTAGAATCCGTGAATGTTGCAGCTTTGTATCAACTGTTAACAGTGTGTCTTCACACCTATGAAGTTACGAAGCTTGGTTGAACAGCTTTGTCCATGGTGGACCATGGGATGGTTTCCACCACCCTGACTGTGTACCGCCGCTCCAGCATTTCCCAGATGCCCTGGCCACCTTGGTACCAGTCGCTCGGGGCGCAACCCAAGTGCAACAGATCTGGCTCTGGGTCAATATTAACCAACCAACTAATAGGGGATTTCCACCAAGAATGATGGGGAAAACAATGGTTAACAAGGGGAAACCAGGGGTACAGGGTTTTGACCCACAGCCATTTGTGGTTGAAGCACTGAATGTTTTGGGGTGCACTGGACATCCCATGGTCTTCGAAACCCTCGATTGGAATCTCCTTATCGCCAACAACGGCGCAGATCATTTTCCACGGTGCAGATCTAGAGCAGATCGGGGTGATCATAGCACTGCAACCAAGACCACCTGGACTTGTGGTCTCGGCGACATTCAGCGGGCGCATATTGGCCCACGGAAGACCGGTTTCAGTACCAAAGATGGACTTGGATGCGTACGAAACCAACATCTTGAGCACGCAGATGGATGGCGCAGGCTGTTTTGCTCCATGCCTACGAAAGCTTGGAACATGCATTTCGCGGGTTGAAGTTTCTTCTGGCGCTGTCCCGCGCCAAGAGAGCTGCAGCTATATCTTCAGCAATCAGAATGGTGTGGGCCAGAGGAATGGAGATTGGCGTTCTTCGATGTTTCCATGATCATGTGGTTGCTCACTGGGCCAATCCGTCTGATAAGGAGCTGAGAGCTCCAGAGCTTATGAGTGAATTCAGGGTGGTGAAGCATGGTCAGAACAGGTTAATTATGATAACTAGTTTTAAGTTGACTATAATAGACCATAGCAACCTACTATGATTAGATATATGTATATATACTTATCTTGATAGACTACGATATACTATAACAGGTGCTATTAGCCATGATATAACAGACTACTGTATATCAACTCACTCATTAAGCATGGCCAATACAGGTTATTAACCTGGTTGCTTTGGATTGATCCATTACAACCTGCCCATGAAGTGCGAATGAACCAACCATCCTGTTGGTCATTGTTGTTCATGAATTGACTGCCATAGTAGATTTGAATAAGCCCATAAGGACCGGTAACAACCGACCATCACGGTTGTACAAGCTGCTCCCCAGTTACAAGTTGATACGCCAGGTCACCATATCGTGGTTTCTCGAAATGGGGACCCCCCGAGTCATCCTTTGTTAATCATAGTAATTAACTAATCCGAACTCTAGGGTTCCCCATGGCTTGAGAAGCATCCATATCTATCCCCTACCTTTAAACACAACGAATCGCCATCGCCAGGGAACCTTGGGTCCCCCCGGGGCCACGGGCGCGCCGGTCGGTTAAGGTGTGCATCGGATGAACGACTTCCATCAATTTCGAATGGCTTCGAGGAGCTGCTGGGGGTTTTTCACTGAACTGAACCATCGTGCGATTGATGTACCGACCTGGTGGTACCCAATGGCATGGTGAATGATCATCGTTTAACCAAGATGGTGACCAACCAACTAACCAACTAATGGTTAATGGGTAATAATAATGGTTAACCAACCAACCAACCAAGTAATAATGAATGGTAACCAATAATGGTGAAAGCCATTATTTGTTTAATACTATGATAGCCATATTGGATGACCATCAGTATTCCCTACCATTTTGCCCAATAATGGTGAATGATCATGGTGAAAAATATATGGGGGTTTCTCAAGCCATAGGGAGCCCAACAAATGGTTGGTCTATTACTATAAATGACTATTAATGGATGATTTAGGGGTACCCCTATTTTGGGAAACAGCCATATGTTTAATAGTAATGATAGGGAATACTGATGGTCATCCAATTGGTTGATAGTGGTTGATAGTGACTGTTAGTAGTGATGGTTAATAGTGGATTGGTGGATGCTTATGATAATGGAGAATGAGAATGGTTATCCAATAATGGTTATCCAATAATGGTGAATGATATGTGGTTAATGATGTGTGGTTAATGATGGTTAATCATGATAATTGTGATGAATACTGATGGTTGGAATTGGTTGATGGTTAGTAATTAATTGTAAACAATGATTTGGTTGATAATGGTTGATAGCAATGGTTAGTAGTAATGATCGTAGTAATGGTAAGTAGTGGTTGGCTGATAATGGTAAATAATGATATTGGCGAATGTTATCGGTTAGAATTGGTTGAAGGTTTAATGATGGTCAAAAATACTGTTTGATATTGGTTGATGATTGATAATTGTCAATGATAATGGCAAATATTGACAATGCTCAAAATTGCTTGATTGCTAAACATGATTAATCATGATTTGGTTGATAATGGTTGAGCATGGTTGATAACATTGGTTATATGACTAAACCAAAATTGGTTGACAAGAATGGTTCTTTAAATTGATTGGGTTTTGCAATCATGCTTTGGCAATCGTGGTTTGGAAATCATGGTATGGCAATTTCCAGCTATAATCTGGGTGAAAAACGCCGATGATCACAGCGAATATGGGTGAACAGTGGCTCATGGTGGCGAATGATGGTTCAAGTTGATCTATCATCCGTCATTGGTGATGCATATATGGTTGGTCATTCAATTTGTGACTGCAACCAGCATCAATCAGCAGTCAGGCCAGGATTGATTCCTTCCCGAAAGCACATCAGATGATATGTATATACACGCATATATCTATATGTATGAGCATACATAGCTCTGTATGCATATATATATATAAACCTTTTACAGACCGAAAACAACTATCCTTTTGAGGGGCCTTGTCTATTTACTTACATGATGTTAAGGTGTGTTCAGAACATTTGGGGAAGGGAAATTCCAAGATCTATATACATTATATGTTTATTTACCAGTTGTATATTTCTTTATTTGCATACATGCGTCGATATGTAAGTATATGCGGATACACTTGGCAAACTACCTGGAACAAGCCTTGTGTCATCATCATCATCATCATCATCATCATCATCATCATCATCATCATCATCATCATCATCATCATCATCCTATTGTTGAGTTGTGCTCCGTTGTTTCTAGTTTCTGCGTATGATCAAAGCATTGAAAGAAAGTACCTAGATCAGTTTTGAGTGTGGCACGGTGTACCACTCAAAACGTAGTCACCAATCATGGTTCTTTCTAGGAGAAGCTGAAAACAAGACCGAAGAAACAATTCTGGAAATAGCGCTTCGTCGCTTTGGAAGATCCCTAGCAGCAACCACCCGCATTTGGTGGGCAGCCATCAGCCAAAGCTACTAGTCCGTACAGGGAAGTTGGAAGTGTGCTGGGTATCGGTTGCTTCTTTGCTTGCCGACAGCACGAGAATTGTAGTGTATTTACACATTGATTTTCATCAAACATAGGTTGTATGTTCGATTCATATTGTGTATTGCCTAGTTTGGGTGGTTGGTTTAGCTGTGGTGGCAGCTCACTGCCTAGTTATGATACTCTATCGAAACACTTAGCCTTTATTGCTTGTATATTTTTTGTTGATATACTATTCATTTCACTGGACTTGACAAGGATCATTCAATACCACCCGGCACAGATGACCGTTACAGGCTTGCAGCTGCAGGTTTTAAATGCTGTCAGATGGTGCAATGTTGCGGGTTTGGTGGTTGTACCCATTCTCAATCATGGTCATCAACCAGTGCGTTCCTTATTGCTGGTTGACATTATAGCTATTTTATGCACACTATCAGCCATCACCAGCCATATGTTGATCATGCCCACCATGGTCATCAACCATTGCCATATGGCGAACCATCGATAGTGAAAGTAAGCATCATCAACTGGAGGATCTGCCGTGGTGCGAAACCGACCTCTCCACCGTGCCATTTCGTGCCTCACATGGCATGCAGCAGCAAGGATGGCGGCCATGTGGAGCCATCATCTGATGACAGCGGGCCCCAGCTGATTGAAATTCATGTGTACTGTTTGAACGGTGAAGGATGCTGCATGCGTCTTTGCCCTTCCACATTGGGAAGGGAAGTGGTTCATATAGTTTCAAGGAACCTTCTGCCAAGAAGAGGTGCAAAATTGACTCTCCACCACCTTGCAGCACCCCTGATTCTGCACCAAACTCTGCAAGAGCAAGGAATAACTGGGAAAGCTGCGACTTTGTCCTGCACTTATGTTCCCACTGATTTGCCTGCTGCATGCAGATTGGTCTCAGGCTTCACCATCACAGGGGAAGAGACCGCCTTGCGCGGGGTCACTCATCTAAGTGGCACATCTTCCATGAGTTGCCTGTGCCATCTTCCCGAAAGTCTCGAGACCTTGATCCTTGGCGATGACTTTGATGAGAACATGGATGGGGTCACATTGCCTAGCAACCTGCAAACTTTGACATTTGGCCGTTCTTTCGACCATAGCCTGGATCGGGTCACCTTACCAAGCAAACTGCAAACTTTGACCTTCGGCGATGGCTTCAACCAGAGCCTGGATCGGGTCACCTTACCAAGCAACTTGCAAACTTTGACATTTGGCGATGGCTTCAACCAGAGCTTGGATCGGGTCACCTTACCAAACAACTTGCAAACTTTGACATTTGGCCGTTCTTTCGACCAGAGCTTGGATCTGGTCACCTTACCAAGCAACCTGCGAACTTTGACACTCGGCGATGGCTTCAACCAGGGCCTAGATCGGGTCACCTTACCAAGCAACTTGCAATCTTTGACGTTTGGATATACATTCAACCAGAGCTTGGACCGGGTCACCTTACCAAGCAACGTGCAAACTGTGACGTTTGGCTATAAATTCAATCATAGTCTGGATCGGGTCACCTGGCCAAGCAACCTGCAAACTTTGACTTTTGGCTATAAATTCAACCAGGGCCTGGATCGGGTCACCTGGCCAAGCAATCTGCAAACTTTGACGATTGGCTATAAATTTAACCAGGGCCTGGATCGAGTCATGTTGCCGAGCAATCTGCAAACTTTGACATTTGGCCGTTCTTTCGATCAGAGCTTGGATCGGGTCACCTTACCAAGCAATCTGCGAACTTTGACATTTGGAAATGGTTTCAACCAGAGCCTTGATCGGGTCACCTTACCAAGCAACCTGCAAACTTTGACGTTTGGCTATACATTCAACCAGAGCTTGGATCGGGTCACCTTACCAAGCAACTTGCAAACTTTGACATTTGGCGGTTCTTTCAACCAGAGCTTGGATCTGGTCACCTTACCAAGCAACCTGCGAACTTTGACATTTGGCCATGGCTTCAACCAGAGCCTAAATCGGGTCATGTTGCCGAGCAACTTGCAAACTTTGACATTTGGCTCTAAGTTCGACCAGAGAAAGGTCACATTGCTGAGAGACATGCATTTTTTGACATTTTGTGGTGGTTTCAACCAGAGCCTGGATCGGGTCACCTTACCAAGCAACCTGCAAACTTTGACCTTTGGCAATGGCTTCAACCAGAGCTTGGATCGGGTCACGTTGCCGAGCAACCTGCAAACTTTGACATTTGGTTATGATTTCAACCAGAGTTTGGACCGGGTCATCTGGCCAAGCAACCTGCAAATTTTGACACTTGGCGATGGCTTCAACCAGAGCTTGGATCGGGTCAGGTTGCCGAACGACCTGCAAACTTTGAAATTTGGCCATGGTTTCAACCAAAGCCTGGATCGGGTCACTTTACCAAGCAACCTGCAAACTTTGACATTCGGCGATGGCTTCAACCAGAGCTTGGATCGGGTCACGTTGCCGAACAACTTGCAACTTTTGACATTTGGCCATGGTTTCGACCAGAGCTTGGATCTGGTCACCTTTCCAAGCAACTTGCAAATTTTGACACTTGGCGATGGCTTCAACCAGAGCTTGGATCGGGTCACCTTACCAAGCAATTTGGAATCTTTGACATTTTGCGGCGGTTTCAACCAGAGCCTGGATAGGGTCACCTTACCAAGCAACCTGCACACTTTGACCCTTGGCAATGGCTTCAACCAGAGCTTGGATCGGGTCACGTTACCAAGCAACCTGCAAACTGTGACACTTGGCAATGCTTTTAATCAGTACCTAGATCGGGTGACTTTGCCATGTAGTGTTTGCAGATTTTTGTGGGGGCGCTTTGCGGAAGGCGTGGGTGGTCGACCATATTTTCAACAAATGGTTGTAGCCACAGTTTGAGTGAACTGTTCTTTCAACGCAGGATTTGGCGGTTGTAGCTCGGTAATTGTGATCTTTGCGGATTGCAACACCGCGCGTCCCGATGCAAAAACACGTGGCTGGCCATAGCGGATTTTGTGACCGGCGTGGTTGTTGAAGGATGGTGCTTCTTGCTGTTGGGACGGTCAGATGTCCTCGAATCGCTTTGATGTAGGTTCAACATCGTTCAACCATGATTGACCATTCAATCGTTCCTGACCATTGATTAGCCTTTTTGTATCCTGGTTCAGATTTACAGAATAGGTACCCCTGTGCTCCCTATGGCCCCTGTTTTGGAGCGTTTTTTTTTTTATCGGAAAAAGTAACGTCAACTATGATCACCCCTGCATGCTGTGGGAAAGCGTTGCGGACCATCGATCCAGTTTTGTATTGAGGCAGCTGGTACCCATCTCGCCAAAGAAGTGGTATATGGTGATTTCTCAGAATAAGGGACCCCCAAAGCGTATAGCATTGATCATTTTTAGTAATAAATTAATAAACCATAATAAACCAACTATTTTTGGGGGTCCCCTATTTTGAGAAACACTCATATCCCCTATATATGATTATTACCTACAATCAAGCATTTGCCACCACAAACTCCATTAGTTTTTGACTATGGCCCACGATCACCCATTGATTATCACCATAGCTATTGATTTTGGTTCAATCTGATCCATTTGCATTTTTCCTCGTAACTACAAACCAACGGTTGGTTGACTATCATGTTTCATAGGGGTGGCTCAGCCACCAACCAGATTGTGATCATTAATGATCATCATCAATCATTGAAACCATACTATCAACCATTATTAACCACTAGTTAACCATGGGTTGAAACCACCAACCAGATGGTGATTGCCACCGGGACCCTTGTTTTCTGCTTGCCCAGCAGGGTGTCCACCACGTACCCGCTTCAGGACGTGGTCCTCAGTCAGATCAGCTGGACAGGCTGATGCTGCGCAGGGATGTCGCTGATTTTGGTTCCTCCGAAACGCTCAGTTGGATTTGTAGGTTAATAGTCAACCAAGGATTGGTCCATAAATGGACAACCCCTGGTTGATCATAGGGGACAAATCGAAATTTTAGTCTATTTCGATGTGTCCAGAAATGGTGGTACCTACTAACCATCCCTAGGTGATCGTTGTTAATAATCAGCCACTTATGGGGGTATACATTGTTAGACAAGTCCATTTGTACCTGATTTTTTGCAATGGCGAGCCATTTTGGTAATTCTCAAGGTTTATGAGAAGTTGTTCCTGCATTTTAGGGAGCATCAAAAAACAGTACTTCTCAATAATAGGGAGCATCAAAAAATAGTACGTCTCAATAATAGGGAGCATCAGAAACCATTTTGAAATAAACCATTTTGAAATAATAATCAACCACTTCTGGGGGTACATCATTGTTGGACAAACCCATTTGTACCTTGCAATGGCGAGCCATTTTGGTACGGCTCAAGGTTCATGAAATAAACATGTTCTCCCTACCATGTTGGTTGATTGATGCTCCCTATTGACTTGTTTCTGCCTTAAGAATGATCTCCCCCGAGCGCTGAGGTTGTCAACAAAAATCATCATATTTTGGAGCCCCCAACTGTGATGTTGGGACTCGCTGAACAGCGATGTTGGCTACCCCAAGCTTCGGAGACATGTGGCAAAGATGTAAAGATGCACCTGCTTGGTTAAATGTTCACTATTTATTACTACTTTCAATTCAATTTACCATTCATAGCCATTATCAACCATCAATAGCAACCAGTCTGTAGAGACAACACCAGCATTGTCATTCATGAACAATTGTAATCAACCATGAATAGCCCATCAGTATCGCCCTGATTATGATGGATTTATCTCGGATGCCATCGAATAAAGATTATCAACCATTTATATTGTTTTTTCATCAGTAGCCATTCATGGATAACCATGATAGCCCATCATTGTCAGCCTGATTTTTGTTGGTCTATTACCCTCACTACTCATTGACAAGCAATTATCAGCCACTATCAACCATACTTCGGCCTTTACCATCGATGATTTACCATTATTCATCAACCCATCAGTATCAGCCATTCTTACTCAATTTAGTGCTGGCACTACGACAACTTTCTGACTGCCATTGCTTCCCAGAAACATTGCAGACTGAGTGCCAAAATAAAAAGTCATTGCAAACCAATTGTAATACATTGTAATGCCCATTGTTAGCCAACAATAGTAATTCCCACTGATCATGGGGCCGTTGAGCGATTCCCACTATCATATTTTGTTCATTCGTAAACCTATATATATATATATTATACAATCATCCCATTGTGAACCGATTGGTGCTTTTTCAAAATAGGGGGTACCCTTAAATCATCCAATATCATTATTGTTGCTTACTACCATTGTTAATGATCATATCGTTATTAATGATCATAATCACAAACCATTGTCCAAATGTATATTACCTCTATTAGGATCATCCGACATCATTGTAATCCCAATGAAGGTTAATCCAATCTTATCCAACCATGTTTATTCGATAATGGGGGATATTAGCAATAACATCACCTATGTCATTAATAACATCCTAGTACCCAACAGTTATGGCAGTGGGTCAAAACCCTGTACCCCTGGTTCCCCCCTGTTGGTTTTCCCCATCATTCTTGGTGGAAATCTTCTATTAGTTGGTTGGTTAACTGCTTGACCCATGGCCTTAGAAACCTCATCATTAACCATTGTTTTCCCTATTGTTACTGGTCATTATCCTTCATTATTGGTTGGTTAATTGCTTGACCCATGGCCTCATATAGCTGGTATATCCCTATAGTTGCTAGTTGTTATCCCCTATTATGAACCATTAACCAGCTAGTTAACCACTGGTTGTCCATTGCTATGTTAGTTTACCAGAGTGTATAATCCCTATGATTGTTGCTTCATTGTTGGTTCAGAGCCCCACGATTAGTGGCTCAGCTGTGCCACAGGTGCCGTCGCCTCGGTACTTCCACGCCAGCGTGGTGGAGCCCCCAGGTCGATACAGGTGGACCACCAAGGCATGGGTAATGGTGCTTAGCGGTGCATAAATTGTGGTGAAATGATGCCTTAATGGTGCCATGATGATGCCTTAATGATGCCTTAATGATGCCATGATGATGCCTTAATGATGCTTAACTGATGCTTAAGTTATGATCAAATGATGCTCAACGATGCCTTGATGATGCTTGAACGATGCTTCAATCATGCTTTAGAATGGTGAATCATGATGGTGAATGGCATCATCACACATCATTACATAAGTATCATTAGTCGTTTAGCATCATGATGATGGTAAATAGTGGTAACGGAGACTATTGATGGTTGGTTGAGTGAAGGATGATTGTTGGTTATCATGATGAAAATGCATAGTAATGAGTCGTGAACATGGTTAATGATTGTTCTCTTGAGAACAGCTCTTGCGCTATGCAATGCCATGCAAATCCTGCGCACAGCAGACACCTGCACATGGCCGCGGCGATGGAGTGAGACATTTAGCCACAACACGATCTCTTAGGGGGAAAGGTGATGGGTAGTGGCTGATGGTGGCTAATGGCTACAGGCACAAATCCTGGTGTATGATGTAACGAATAGTTAGTAGCGCTTCAGTGTGGCAATGAGTGCTGACAGGCAAGCTAATCATGGTCTCAGCAAGTTCATCATGCTTGGCTATGACCAAGAAGTCAGGAAGAGTCTATACTTGCCAGTGTCCATAATCCAAAATGGCTATGGGTCAATATTAACCAACCAACTAATAGGGGATTTCCACCAAGAATATTGAATGGTAGAAACCAGCAGGTTACCTACTATAGAGGTAACTGGAAGGGTAGGGAGTGTCTATAATCCAAAATGACGCTTCAAAGGTTAGACAACGGTCAGTGGCGATAGCGCTTTCTGATGATTGAGATAGGTTGACAATAGTTACTGGCATTTTATAGTCTTCAATATTGGTTGGCAATAGTAAAGAGCAATCAGGGCCGCAATTGACAATGATTGATTAATGCATAGAGAGAGATGATTGACAACAGCTTGCAGAAGGTCGATATTACGTAGTGGATGATTGCAAAGACTGGTCAATAATGTCTATTGATCGCTTCGGTAATTGTTAACCTAGGTGATTGATTGTTGATTTGTTGGTCATGCTCAGGAATGTTTGAAAATGCTGGTCAGTAGCTAATGATGTTGGAATTATAGCCTCCAGTACTGTTTATCAATGGTTCATGTTTAGTAAGTGTTCAGCTTATTACGCTTGTTTGAACATTGCTTACTACATATCAGCAAGAAGTAGTGCTGGATCGTTGGCCGGGGACCAAGCAGGCTGATAAATTGAAACCCAAATGATTGACGGTGGTCAATCTCCTCAAACACAACACATGGTAGTGGTAGTTTCTCAAAACAGGGGTACCCATAAAATTAACCCCTGATCATCCAGAACAAACTAGTTGGGGATAATTTTGGGACCCCTTTTTTGAGAAACCACCACATGGGTCTGTCAACTATGTCTTTCTTTGAATCGGGCTCAGTGGGAATGGTTGACGAGTCAGGCTGTTAGGACAGTTACCCGGTCCTTTGTGGCCAGCAGTAGCTTGGGATGGTGCATCTGGAAACCGCCCCGATGGTTCAGTTCATACCTTAACACCTCAAAGCTATCCATGTGGTGGTTTCTCAAGCCATAGGGACCCCGAAAATGGCTGGTTGAGTACTATAAGTGGTTCATATGGGATGATAATTGGGGGTACCCCTATGGCTTGAGAAACATCCACATGTTATTTTGAGAGGTTGTCAGGTGCCTCCTTCTGCTATCGATGCCTTGGCACTTGTGGCCACAAAGTGTCGCCAGTCTTGGGATAGGGGGGTTGTTTTTGATGGCGCCCCGGTGCGGGAAGCCGAATCATTGTCATATTTAGTCCACAAACGCAAGGTAATGTGTTATCTGGTTATATTTCTGATGAACCAACGAACATATGAAACTCATTGAAACTCATCCCCTAAATGCAGAATTTTCCGTGACCTCCTCCAGGTTGCTGTGCCAACAAGGGCTTTTTCGAGTGGTGAAGCATTCGTGTTTTTCTGAAGCCTCGCTGCCCGTGGAGCAGCTCGAGGTCTATGGCAATTCGTTGTTCCTTTTCGGAGGGTACAGTGGACAGGACTGGGCGAAGATCTGCTGGTTGACCTGTGAAGTCGATGAACCTGGTAGTGGTTTGTGGACAGTTGAAGACTGCTGAGGATTTGCTAAGCAGTGGTACCAATTGACTTCAGGGTTTTAACAGTCAAGGTTACTAACCCTGCTGAAAACCCTGCTCAAAGAAATCTTTTGTACCGATTAACAGGGTTTTGGACAGCTGGTTTACCGAAGATCTCTTTTTGAGCAATCAGTTGTACCGATGATCAATTTCTTCGAAAACAGACTAGAGAGCTCATGGCCAAGTCCTTGACCATGGCTGGTATTTTTTCAAACGCAAACAGTAGACCAGTTTCCTGCCGATTTGCAAACGGTCCACCTTGGTTTCCTCGGAGCTGGTGACCAGCCCTGGATTGATTCCATGAGCACGCAAACCTCACAAGTTTGCAGGGAATAACCGGCCATCAATGGATGGTTGAGGCAGTTGATGTTGAGGCCTTCAGATTTTATGTTGCCTTTGGTGCCAATGGTTGGAGGCACACCATTGTGGACATTACCAGTTTTGGCTGTTCATGGCATTGCGATGCGTTCCATCCCTGCAAATGATTGCTTAGAAGTGGCCCCAAACCACCCCCACAATTGGGTTTGCCCAACTTTACGAAAGCACACGTACAATTAGCCAGCTTGCGGTTATTAACTTTGTTTATGGGCCATTTAACGAGCTACTCGCAGTTGACCAAGATGTCACGCCCCCATTGTCGCAACCTCTGGCCGCCAAGCAGCCGTAGGCCGGTTGTCCGCACCAACTACGCCATAAGTGGTAGTTGCCATGGCTATGATTTAACTTAGCTAAGCGGGGGACCACATTGCCAAGATTGATAGATGTATGGACCACTATCCATTCCTGACAGTTACCCGCGATCATTCTCATAAACTAGTAGGCAGTACACAGATCGCTCATGGCTCAAAACAATCAATGGATGACGATGGAAAGTCTTGGCTGCATGGTGTGTTGTGTCATTATGACAGTTGTCAAGATTTATTGCTCACTGATTTGTTTTTCCTCCCAGATTGTGGAGATTCTATTTTACATGGGCCCGATGAAAATGGGGGAAGGCAACATTTGATTGTCAAGTGCAGGACATTAACAACAATCAACAAAGATAAAGGTGTGACAGGAATAATGTTTTCTTATTTCTTATCAACGGAATTTATGAAAGTTATGGTAAATACAGAATGGATACATCCACAAAACCCACCATTAATGTTGTTTTTTTCAGCTGAAAACCAGCAAGTTTGGAAACTCAAGTATTGTTGGCCACATACGAAGCATGGGGATTCTTCAGGGATTACACTCCATCTCGATTCGCATTCAGAGCAACAAGAACCACAACACAACCTTCACCAGGAACAACTACAATATAAGCAACACTAGCAAACGGCTGCATGTTGCCTACAACGACAACAACACAAACAACAGCGACATCGACAACTATCTACAACTCACTGAAGATGCATGTGAGTGGCGGAGTTTGTTACCAACCACAACTAACAGCAAGCCTAGTTATAAGGCAACGGCTATAGCTGGTGGAACGTGGCCCACCTGGTACCAACCCATAACGGTTAGGAAGTCACCATGGCTACCATGGCGTTGCAACTCACTGTTTCCACGGCCGCAGGAGAGGCTGAATGACCTCTACGAGTTTCGCTTCGACTGTCATACATGGCCACCTGGCGAAGCAACCGAATCACCACAGATACAACCAACAGAACTGGTGTGCAAGTGTGAGCTTTACATACCAAATGATGGTTTTTATAATTGCCGATAGGGGGTTAATGGTAAATATATGAGAGAAAGGCTAAACTCTCCGTAGTTAACTTTAGTCTTCGGCTGGAATATCTTCAGAAATGGCTCCGGGACCTGTAAAACGATATAGTATGATATAGTGAACTCCCAAAAACGATAACGCAACAAAACACTGGGAAACGATATAGTGAACTCCCAAAAACGATAACAATTGAGATAATGCAAACCCCGGATTAATAACCCCCCCCCTCAAGGTCGACAAGGTCGACAAGGTCTGACCATAGGTGTCCAAAAGTGACCACCCCCAAATAAACGCCCTCAATTGGTTTTAAATTGATTTCAATTGTTTTTAAATTGATTTCATTAATTTTTTAAAATTGATTTCAATTGTTTTTAAATTGATTTCAATTGTTCTTAATTTGATTTCAATTGTTTTTAAATTGATTTCAATTGTTTTTAAATTGATTTCAATTGTTCTTAATTTGATTTCAATTTTTTTAAATTGATTTCAAAAAGGGAGGTTCCAGGCTTGTGGGGGGTACCCTTTGTGAGCTCCTAAAAAGTTGTTTTTTTTAATGGATTTTAAAAGGCGGGTAATAAAGAAAAAACACATAGACTTTTTGGGAAATCTAAGCCCACTAGCCATGAGAGCAATTGGATTGATAATGGTTTTCAATTAAAACTAATCTAAAACTAATTAAAAAAAACAAAAAAAACAAAAAAAATCTAAGGGATCCAGGGGTGGTTGATTAACTAGGGGGTGTTTCTGGGTGAACTTATTTTATTAGGGGGTGAAATCAGAGCCTAATTAACTTTAATAAGGACCAGGGTCTGGGGATGAGGAGGTGGTTGATTAACTAGGGGGGGTTTATTAATCCTGACTATGCATTATTCCACAATTTTAAATTGAGGTTTTGCCGCTCGCTCATATGTAGATATAATAAGGAAAAATCAGCAAATAGTGGTTTAAGCGGCAAAGGGCAAATCATGATGGCTAATGAATATGGTGATAATAAAGGGATAATCACCAACAAGAATGGTTCAACAGATACTACGTGGTGGTTTCTCAAGTCATACGCCCCAATCATCCAATATCAACCATCTATAGATATCTATAGTAATAAACCAACCATTTTTTGGGTTCCCTGTAGTTTTGAGAAGCCACCAGATATCCAACAATGCCAATATAACCAACAATAGCGGAGGTGTAACCAAGAGGAACCACTATGGGCAGGATGACAAAAAATCTGGTCCTCACCCAGTTGGGAGTCGTTTTCACGGGTTGTGGGCAATGGACTTGCCCCGGAATCATTTCGCGCATCTTCGCCCGGCATACACAGTCTTGACCCATTTAGTATCTTCACTTCTATTCATTACGTGTATGATGTATGTCTGTATGGATGTATGTAGGTACCTGTTCATGCACAGATATGGTTATTACTGACTTGAAGGTCAAAGTTTGTTGTTTAGTTGCTTTTGCCCATCCCCATTTGGGGACACGTTATTGGATCATGCAGAGATGTTTGCGTGAGCGACTTGGGCAGCATAATATTCGAGCTGACCAATGGCAGGAAAGACCTGATTTCGCAGATATGTGCAGAGGTTCCATGTATCTTTGCAGGGCTGTACTTGGATCGAAAGTTGATTGTGACTGTATCCTCAATGTGGTCAATCCTCGTTGCAGCAGCTTTGGACAGTCCTTATGAAAGATAGATGCAGCATGATCACATATATTGCATACCAGTAGTTATCGATGGATACTACATAGATGTTCTGCAATGATGCAGGCTTTATGTTGGCGATCATGTTTGATATTAAATATGCTGAGGACAGTCACGGCTATCATCATCCATCATTATCATCATAATCATCAACCACCATATTCCCGATTGATCCGGCTACTATTCCCAGAGCCATACTTAACCATTAGTGAACCATTAGCTTATCATGATCATCATGACCATCATGATGATGATCATCATCATCATCATCATCATCATCATCATCATGATCATCATCATTATCATCATCATCATCATCATCATCATCATCATCATCATCATCATCATCCTCATCCTCATCCTCATCCTCATCCTCATCCTCATCCTCATCCTCATCCTCCTCCTCATCCTCATCATTCTCATCGTCCTCATCATCCTCATTAAAGTCATCATTAGTCCTTATCATTAATGAAGTTTTTATATACCATACTATTGTTGCTGATGTTTCCCTATACTGAACCATTGTCCATCCTTCACCAGCGTTGACATCCCAGCTGTCGTTCTCCCAGGTTCGTGCTAAGCACAGAAGACCCGCCCAGTGGCAGATCGTCCCTTGTCGCAGAGGTGCAGCGGCAAGCACAGGGCTGGACCCTGGCAACGTCATCAGATGGGGAGCTCACAAATGGGGCTTAGGGCCAGTGATGATTGGTGGTGAAGGATGGTGTTGAGCTGATTTTCGTTTATGGATGGGGGATGAATGAATAGCTAAGCCATTTTATGGTAACGGATGATGGCAATGGACCAATGGATGGTGAAAATAGTGGGGAGGCTTTGGCTTACCTTCATTTTCTCGCTTGTGAAGCTGCCCAAAAGTCACGAACCCACGCAGCCGGACGACTCGCTCATGGCAAGCACCGCCGTGCCCGATCTCACGCCGCCGCGAGTCCTTGGTTTGGCACCTCGATCCAGTTCTTCCGCGAGTCGACTCGACCCAGGTGATGTATGGTGGTTTCTTAAGCCATAGGGGACCCCCAAAAATGGTTGGTTTAGTACTATAAATGACTAGTAATGGATGATTTAGGGGGAACCCCCTATTTTGAGAAACACCTGTATGGGCTTTGTCACAACTACCTACCCGATGACATCAACCACATGAATTTTGCGGGAAAGA
>VSDK01014765.1:182289-212545 GCA_009767595.1 Symbiodinium kawagutii
AAAGAGTTGGCCCTTGTCCAGCTGTATTTGTGCTTTTCGCACATATTGGTACCACAGTACTTTTCTGTGACTTTTCCACATGGTACATTGCTTGTACTTGAACATTGTCAGCACACCCTCATCCAATACACAAAAGATTTTGCAGACCAAGCCACTTTCACGATGCAAAACTTTCTTCTACTAGCTCACCAATTACATCACACAATGGACAGATGGTCAGAAAAATGGTTGTTTCTACGTTATTTGTCATGACCGGTTATTGATGAAGATGAATATAGTACATTGAAACCATCCAAGGTGAGCCTATGCCAGACATGCACTGTCACTATTTTGTTTTGAACGTCGGAAATATAAGTGGCTAATTGGTAGGCGCTAGCCACTCTAAAGCACCATGAACCACGATTTGACAAAAATATTGCTTTTGAGACATGTGCGCTTGCGAGCACATCTTTACACGTGAGTGCAAATATGTACATATATCATCATTGTAACATTTTTTACAGAAGCAGTTTGTATTCATAGTATGATTATGAAATCGCTGATATATACTATAAATTGGGATTGTGAAATTTCTGAAATAGATCTATAGTATTATTATACCAGGGAAATTATAGAAAAAAAATGCTGATTTGCCTATGAACGCGCCATGGCAGCTTCGGGGCCAGGTCTTTAACAATTCTCTCTACGTTTTCGGTGGCTACAACGGCAGTATCGTGTTGCGGCCCAGTGGGGCCGGGTCCCGCGTAGCTCTTGTTTTGGGACGAAACCTGGTTGAGGGATGTAGATGGATGTAGATGGAAGAATTTGGGAGAAACCACGTGTTTTTTTTGGTCAGGGGCAGTGTCCATTCACAGTTGGAGGGTTGATGGTGTGTAAAGCACGATATGCAGCAAACAAAGTTGTTTAAATAATGTAAGGTAAGACGATCAAGTTAGATATTTATATATCCATTGACAAAACCTTAGCATGTATAATATATTTTTGTATATATGCAAACATTCATAGGTTTCAAAGTGTACGCACAGGATGTTTTTTGCTTGCATTCCAGCACCGTCACCGTTTCTCAGGTTCTGAACGACTTCTACGAGTTCCGCTTCGAGCCCGTTAGCGTTCCGCCGCTGGGACGCAGCGGTTGCGAAACCCCTTTCGGGTTTTTTTCGAAACCCCGACAAGACCACTACTCTCAAACACCAACCAACCTTAGCTAACCTTCACCAACCTTCACCAACCTTCACCAACCTTAGCAAAACTTCACCAACCTTAGCAAAACTTCACCAACCAACATCGACACCACCCATTCCAACGTCCGTGAGGCCCAGTAACCTGGTGGACGACCTACGGAAGCTCATCAACAACCCGGCCTTTTCAGATGTCCGGAGCCCACGGTGACCGGTCACCGATGTCACGGCGGGTTGGGGTTGGGAGGCTGCTGGTGTCGAGTGGATGTGAGGAGATGTATTGTAAATGGAAGTGGTAGATATTTTTGTGGATGTTGGAAATGTACATGTAAATGGTTGTAAGTGTGATATGTTCGTAAATGTGTGTACATCTTCACATATACGTGCATACATTGATACAAAATATGAACACATATACTTAGTCATATATTGTCCAAGTGCTTATAGCTTCCAATACATCATACCATCGCCCAGAATCAATACATTGCTATGCTTGTGACCAGACTGCAACGTTGGGCAGCAACATATGAGAAGAGAAGCATGGGTGCAGCTTGGCATGGTTGTGCGTACTCCCAACTTGCAGATCAGCCGCCGCTGATCTTTGGCCCACTGAGCTCTTGCTGCGGATGAGTTGCAAATGAAGCGATCCTACATTGGATCATCCAAATCAAACTACACTGAAGTTCACGCTTGAGAAAAAACGAGCATTGTTGGTATGCTTAGGGCCGGTTGGGTGTTCTCCTATGGATGTACCACTACCATGGCTAGATGTTGAAACCTATGATCACCAAAGCAACCATCTTTGATTATGGTTTCCCAATCATGATGACTAATCTGATATATCCAATGGTCATAGTTGGCCACCATTCTGACTAGCCATTCACCCATGGTTCCCCCATGTCCTATGGTTTTGCTGGTCATTATCCCCCATTCGTTGAATATTGACCAACAGCCATATGTAGTCAAGCGGTACCAAATTCATGATCCGTCGCCGCCCTAGGTCACGTTTATCGTGGAGAACCAGTCTGTGTACGCAACGCAAGAACCCCAGGATGGTTTAGGAGCCGGAGCTCAGGGCTAGCCATGGTGAATGATGGTTCAGTAGTGGTCAGTGATGCTGGTGAACTGTGGGTGGTCAGTCATGGTTGATCTGGTTTTAAGTGATGGTTCACGATGGCTAATGATATTTCTTGATATGTAGACAGATGTATACATTCAATCCACAGGTATGGTATTGTGGGGATGGATCAATACCACAGATTCCTCGAACAGAGAAAGTGAACTGGCAAGCCTTCGAAAAGATACCATGAAGTCAATGAGCCACCTAAAGCGCTGGGATATCATCAGCCAAAATGAGATGGGCTAGCTGGATCCATAGTGATGCTGGTGGATGATTCGCTCGGCTGGTGCGGTTGGATGCTTGGATGCTTAAGCGCTTTGAAGAAGCACGACACCAAGCAACGATATGAAGAGTTGGTGTATGTTGGTGTTACTTTTGCATATCATCTCTTGAGTCATCAGAAACTCTCAACTAGTTTTGAACCATCCTCAGCTGAGCGGCGGGCGGCAGGCCAAAGTGGTTCACCACGACGACCATTAATCGTCAAATATCCACTAATTAACCATATTGATGAATTATTTTTTGCCAGCAATGATCTGACATTTGTCAACCCTTGTACTGATTCACCATTATTTCTAGTCAATGATTAAACCCTCACTAAGCTGTCGTGGTTTTGGATCGATTGGATTCGATGTTTGCACTGTGGCTCGGTCATATGATGGATTTTGAGGGTTCATTCCCTCTGGCTGTTGGCTGTTGGGCAATTTATCACTGTGACAAAATGCCCTCTTGCCTTCTTTGCACGCACATCCTGTCAGATTCCTGACACTGCTGTTTCTACATTCATTCATTGTGGCATGCCAGCCATTCATGCCAACCCCGCATTAATAAATCTCTGGTTCATTCATGAACCTGCCAGATAAGCATCAACCAGCAACGAGTGACAACCACCAATCGCAAGGGACGGCTTCCACCCTGAGGCGTGCGCATCTGGCGGCACGCTCTGAACACTTCAGAGCCTTGTTCTACGGTGGCATGCGCGAGTCGTTGGGAGCCCAGGCTGAGGATCAGCCGCGCGAGTCGTTGCTGCGAGCCTAGCGTGAGCCTGGGCCAGGTGGCACCTTAGAGCTGGGGGAGATAGCGATGGTTTTTTTGTGGATTTTTCATCAAAAAATAAGCATAATTCATGAATAATGTTGGTTTCTGATTAGTGTAACCCCCCCTATGCTGCTATCAACACACTTGGCACAGACAGCATCAGGATTCCCGTTCAGGATGGTGGCAGGCGTTTGATAGGCTCCTGACCGACATGCCTACACGCAATGGCCTTCTGGTATTGGGAGACTTTAACTGTTCCCTCCCTGAACTGACTTCAATTTGGGCTTACTCAAGCCCAGTACCAGCAAGCCCTGAGCATTCACCCCCACGAATCGTCCATTCAATACATTGAGATGAACGACAAGATTTACAGGTGCTACATGCTTGACATGGACGAGGGCGCTCCCCGAGTGTGAGTGGCATCTAGGAAGATGGCAGATGCTGATGCTGATGGGTGAGCGGTTGCCGCATGGGGCCTGGGTCGGTAGGAACTAGGGCTCTAGGAAGAGACCGTCTCAATACCAGCATCGACGAGGCCGCAGTGTGGCCAATCCAGACTGGCCTGCAACCTGGACAGCTCGGATTTTGTGTGAAGTTTGTGGAGCCGGGGCCGGCCATGCAGCAATCCACAATGACTTGCGCTGTTGGCGGCTGGAGCTGAGCTGAGCGCAGTATACATCACCGGACCCCAACTGCCAAGTCCAAGCAGTGTGCTCCACTGGACAGCAACGGCCAATGAAAATAGATGAAACCAACAGGTAGATACTAATCAGAAACCAACATTAATGTTGATCATTCATACTGGTTAATCAAAAATTGTTTTTGGATTATTCATCAACCATTATTAATTATCCGTTATGAATCAACCATTATTACTCAGCCATCATTTGATTAACCATTATCAACCAACCATTCTATAGGGCTCATGAGGCGGAGCCTCGTGATACTTGTTGTTTGTATCAAAAAAAGATGTTGATACTTTTTGTTTCCATTGATTCATTGTTTCATCGATCACTGATACTTTTTATTCGCTCCAAAAAGAAACAACGATCAATGAAACGAGAAGAACAAGAATCAATGAAACGTCACGGATGGAAAGTCACCGAAACATTCCAAAACCGAAACAACTTCGTTGATATGATTCTAGTGATCACCCCACGGGTTTCCGGGGACGAACGCTAGTCGTAGTCATGTCCAATGCTCACAGCTTCCATCTCTTCCTCAGTAAAGGGCCTATGGCTACCCATGGTGCCACAGCCAGGGTCATGGGATTCATAAGTTCGTTGCTCACAGCTCGGATGTGCTTTTCAAACATTTGCGTTGTTACCCACAGTTGACCCACAAGGTCGGTAACCATTGGTCAACCCCTTGCTAAACCTTATTAATTATCAAATATTATCAATATCCATCAATCAACCATGATTGTTGATCAATCAACCAATTATCAAAATCCATCAACCAATTAATCATTAGTTAATCATTGAATCATCAATTACCATTTTATCAATTATCAATTGATTAATTGATTATCATTAGCTGATTAATCATCAATGATCACTCAATATACCACTTCCAAAGGTCGGTATACCAAGCCATGGGAACAGATTCACCAGCTGATCAGCCACCAATGCTTCAACTCACAGGGGCGACGGTGTACCGCTTTTGTTCAGGTCGGATGCCGGTGAGCAGATCGTGCTCCAGGATGTGTGGAACCCCGGGGGCAGGGGATGACGACGTTTGTGAGTCAGGTGATAGCGGTAAGCAGTGGCGGATATTGTGCATGTGCTGGTTTAGAAGTTTAAGCTTAGGATACCTCATATTATGGATAGTGTGCTGACTACACTTAACCTTATATAGATGTTATTTTGATAGTGTTTTAAGCTTCTAAACTATCCAAACTGGTCACAAGTGTGCTGGTTTAGAGGCTTAACCGGATGTATATTGACAACATGATCAATGAGAATGGTCAGTTGGTAGATGTTGGTATGTATGGTAAATGATGTAAATTGTGCTATTTGACAAGTGAGCTACATAAATGTGACATGACTATAGAAATAAGGTCATAAACTTGCTAATTGATGATGGTTAATTGAGAATTGTGAAGCTTATCGCAAGCCAAAGTTGGCCCAGATGCTGACAGGTTGGGACCATCCACCATCCAGAGGATAATGGGACCCTGCCAAGGATTACGACGTAACGTGTTTCCAGCTGGGATTGCCGGGGTTAAATAGCAACAATGAGTTATCCTTCCAGGGGTGTCCACCCAGGGGGTTCAGCTGGTGGAGCCCTGTTGCCAACGTGATGGTTCAAAGGCCCTAGGGGGTTCTACTTCAGAAGGTTCACAGGGTCCAAACCTGGCAAAACTGATCGCTCTGCTGTGAAATTGACGCTGTCATTCTGATTCTTTTGGATGTTGATATTCCCTACGGTTGATCATTTCTGGTTGATGTTCAATGGTGGATTTTCCTTATGACTGGTTTTTCCTACGATGGAAATTGTACTATCCAGCCATCATCCTGGTGGATTTTCCCCATGGCTGGTTCTTCCAACCATGGAACTGGTACTATCCAACCATCATCCTGACGGATTTTCCCTATGGCTGCTTCTTCCTACCATTATTTTTCTAGTTGGTGGTTTGAAACATGTTTTATTTTCCCTATGTGATTATGAACAAATAGTTGGTTGACAAGCATATTTTGTATGGGGGTTGAAACCACCAACCAGATCATTATCAATCATTGTAACCATATTATCAACCATTATTAACCACTAGTTAGCCATGGGTTGAAACCACCAACCAGAGGAGTTTCGTTCTCAGCCTCCAGTGGTGCCTCCCTCCCAGTTGGCGCATCCGGTTTTCCTGCTGCTGTTGGAGCTCGGGACTCAGATACCGCAGCCTGCAGGGTTCACCACCGGGTGGTGATGGGTTGGTTGGCTTCGTGGTTGGTTGTTTAGCGTGCAAGTTTGAGGTTCACATGCCTTCTTCATTTGGGTGTTCCCAAACTTGGGAATCCCAACGATGGATGGTTTATTACGTTTAATTGCTTCAAATGGTGAATAAAGTGGATGATTTAGGGGTACCTCTATGACTTGAGGAACCACCATCTTGAATTGTTTATATTGGATCATCAAAATGGACTCCTGCGTTGAAGAAGTCCAATATATGTCAATCACTGGATCTTGCACTGCTCATGGCGTGGTGGGCATGTTCGGCAAATTTCTTGACTATTGATTCTGGGGACTGCCGGGGCGAGAGGACCGCAACCGAAGTGTTTGGTCATTTTTGTACGTGGATTGGTAAGATGGTATAGTATTGATCCACTAGCGGATGGCTTTAGTATTTAAAGCCACCACTACTATACCATTTGCTAGTCATGATATAGCTTCTGTATATATTTACTTATACATATACAGAAATATTGCCAGGGTTGAACGGATCTCAAGCATCCAAACAGAAAGTTTGGTTCCAGGGTGACCCATATCAGATCATACAAGTAGAAGGGTGCATCAACGAACGCACAGCCGGCGATCTTTTGGCACCACCATTTGCCGTTGCTTCTCAAGATTCTGACCGAGAAGCAGCTACATTGCATTTACGTTGTCAAGGTATACCCGCACTTCAACCAAACGTTGTTTCCATAGCAGATTGCTTCTGATCATTTGGCACTGGTCAATTACACAAGCCTGTCATAGTCTTCCGGAATACCGACCAGCAACAGCTACACTGTTTGCCCCTAAAAAGCACAAGATAGCAACGACGATTCTACAGATCGAGGGAACGAGTACAGGAAGAAGCGTCTATCATTGAAGCATGTGTGGACAAAGCTTCAGACCTTGGGATTAGCACATGGATTTTTAATGGGAGATCCATATTGATAAGCGCCAATATGGGAGATCCCCAGCTAAGCAAATGTGTGGATGGTCTATTCATTCAGAACCAACATGATCCAACATTACTTACATGGTGGTTTCTCAAAATAAGGTACCCCTGAAAGAAGATGGGTTATTACTAGAAATGGTTGATAGTGGATGCTTTCGGGGTACCTGTGTTTTAAGCAACCACTATAGTAATTATTGTTGATATTATGTTGGTGCCTGCTCGTGCTCGTTGTTGCAGATGTGCCTTTGTCAGTGAGCCTTCTCCAATTTTCGTGACCAAAACTTTTGGGGTGTGACACATACGAAAGATGCCAATGATCCAGAGGAATCCATAATTACGCATGAATATCTTGTGCGCTTCAAGCGTTCTTTTGAAAATCAGGTGGGTTCAACCTCAAAGAGCCCGTGACAAAATCGAGAGGAAGCCACATGGTGCTTTCTCAAGATATAGGTCTACCCCCACTTCCAATCCTTTATATTGATTATATAACCATTTAAAGGTAATAAACCAGCCATTAGAGTTGGTATGTCCATTTTTATTGCTGAGAATCCCCTTGTTAGTAGCCATTGTTGACTTGTTCCTGTGGCTCCCGGCTCGCCTACCTGAAAGCCAACTTGCAGGTACATCTACACCGACCAGGCAGGCGGTTTTTCGCAATGCTGAGCACTGACTGAATCGCGGAACTCGGGTATACCAGATAGTTGATGAAATTCTGTGACGTCCTATGACATGTTTGATCTAATTATACAAGAACGAATGCCATTATGCATTGAGGTGTAGCTATGGAATATTGACATCAGGGTATAAAGGTCAACGGCATGATGAGCAATGATCGTAGGGCGCTGCAGCATGGAGGATTCCCTCAGCAATCGGGTGGAACTCCATGGCCAAGAATGGTTGGACGGTGTACTCTTGTTTGATTGGAACCAAATGCAGAGTAGTCATTTTGATTTGATTAAGAATCACATTGAATTAATAGTCAATGAACGGGTACGTATATATGTATATATATATATGCTTACAGAGATATAATGGCACTTCTTCATTTATGATACATGAACCGATGTCAACTGGCTCATACTATGGTTGAATTCTTTGTTGAGCTAGAATATCCCAACACCGACCAATCATGCCAATTGAGAAAGGATACAGACGGCTAAATTACAGCCCAATAGTCCCGAAAAAAGACACACACGTAGCTATGATGACTCCAAAGGGAATATTTTATTCTGACACCGCGCGAGTCTGCGCAACCAGGGATGGCGCTCGGCCCAAACTCCTAAGGGAATAAAACATGGGTGGCACTCCCTCTGGCACTGCCGACCCTTCACCAACTTGTAGCCTATGACTACTGGTACTACTCACTGGTACTACTCACTGGTACTACTCACTGGTACTACTCACTGGTACTACTGGTACTACTGGTACTACTGGTGCCACTCACTACAGCCATGTTTCCCTCATGGCTCCCCCGGGGGGGGCACCCGGCCACCACCGCACGGTCACCAGGTGGGCGATATCTCCTCCGACCTGGCCGTGCACCTGCTGATCGCCGCTGAGCGCTTCTTGCTGGACAGGCTCAAGGCACCGTGGCATGGCCCGCCAGGGCGCGCCGTGTCGGCCACCCATGGGGATCCCAGGGCGCCCCCAGGGGGGTACCCATGGCGCAGATGGTTGGGTATGACGATGGATTGCAGATGTGAAACATGGAAGATTTGTTGGGGATGAATTTTGTTGGAAATGGCCATGCAGATGTAAAAGATGAACTGTCATTTTTCAGAAGCACTTTCAGTAATTGGGGGAATTCGTCTCCTCGGGCTCACTGAAGAGAAACCCAATTCTGACTAAACTGGACTTGCGACCATTAGAGACTAGCGGCTTGGTGGTTTTAAACACGTTTGTAATTTTCCCTAGTGCTTATTAACAAGTGGTTGGTTGACAAGCACATTTTTTCATGACAGGGTGGTTCAACCACCAACCAGCTAGAGTTCACTACCACTTGTATGGGGACACAGCCCGGAACACTTGTGGTTCGCGCTTGATTGATGACTGGTGAAAAATGACAATCGTTGAACTCCACAACTTTTGTGTTTCAATGAATTTAACATCGATAGCCGGTGATTTACCATCAAATATAGGCTGGTTGAAGGTTGGTGGTTTCAACTTTCTTAATTTTTCCGAGTATTTATTACCGAATGGTTGGTTGGTTGACTAGTATTTTGCATAGGCTGGTTCAACCACCAACCAGTAGATGGTCTATGGATCTGTGAATATCCCATTAGTAACCATTATCAACCTCTATCAACTCCTGCCACTTTTTGCGCTTCCCCCATGCTGATCATCGGAGGCTTGGCACCATTGACCCATGCATGATGTGGCACCCAGAGGTTTGGACCCTGGAAACCCATTCAGAAAGTGTGCTTCCTGTAGTTATCATACAAAAAGTACTATGATTGCAATGATTTACTGGTTGGTGCTTTCAAACATTTTTCATTTCCCAAACGCAATTATTAACAATTGGTTGGTTGAAGTTGACTTGCAAATATTTTTCATGACCAAGTGGCTGTTCGCACCACCAACCAGCTACAATCACTAACCAAGCAGCACCATTGACATCACAAATTCCCCAAGGTACTGCTTGAAAATCAGTCCCATCAACACCACCAATCAGCCCCCTGTTTGAAACCTTGGAGTTGCACCAGTGCGGAACTGCGCGATGGGAACTGCCTGCCGAATGGTCCGCATAACTGCACCCGCAGTGTTTCGGTTCAACTGGTGAGGTGGTTCCAACATGTTCCAAGCAAAGATGGTTCATTCGTGGTTGACTAGTAGTTTACGATGGTTAGCCAACATGTAGCGCATGTAGGTAGGCTAATGATGGTTGAACCAAATCTGATTAGTCAATGTCAATCCGGAGGTCAGTCATTAGGTTCAGCAGTGGTTCATGATACTTGATGATGGTCAATGACGATCAATGATGGATTTAGCAGAATGATATTAGATGGTTGATGGTTGACGATGAAACCATGACAGTTGATGGCTTCTAAGCATGATCTCCCTATCAATCATGATGCTTGATGGGTAAAGAAATCGGGGAGAAACATGAGCGATAGTAGGAAGACAATAGCGTGAACTGTCGCAATCCTTCGAGGCATGGAAACACAGCTACCCAGCGAAAGTCATATCACCACCAGTAAACGCCAAGTCGGTGACCTCCAAGACCCTGGAGGCACCATGCCATGAAAGCCATGGCCCAGAGCTAGATCGGCAGTCACAGCATTAAGCCCCTGAGATTCAACGCGACTCGGAGCCGTTGCTTGATCATTTTTTTTCCATTTCGCAGCTGCAGTGTGGCTTGGCGTTGAGTTGGGCAGATGTTGGAAGCAACAAGCAGATGCCGGGACTATACGTAGGTGACGATTGATGGGGCATGGTCCACCACGGCGCTTTATCCAAACCAATGGAAAAGCCGTGGTTAATTTGAGTCGGGTGAGACCCCAGCAAGTTCTGCAGGGACCTAGAGGTGTGCAATGGGAGTTTCCGCTGTAGCTCACTGCCACTGCCATATAGGATTTGTTTGATAAGTGAGCCATAATGTCAGTGGATTGATTCATGTGTAGGCTCTACCTGATTGACAAAACCTATAGCCTGTAGTGATTAAAAATTCTAGGACCAGACATGACGTAAGAATGATTCATTGCTGTTTGATGTGTGTTGTTTGTTTATGACTCTGGATCGCATTGGTTTATGGAACTTATGATACCATTATACATTTGTAATGATGATATTCAGCAGCCAACATGTCATCATGTATCTTATTTCCCATCCAAAAGTATTTGTCAATTTGTGAATGGATGCTCTTTCGGCATGTGATTACATCACCTGACAGTCAAAGCTGTCGACCACCAAGAAGTGCGACACGGTTCAGGTTTATGAAGTCATGATCAAGTATAAAATTGGTGGCCATTATTTCCCAGGAAAAAAACGTGATACAGATATTCATACAGGTATGTCATTTCTAAACACATATTTCCAGAAGCACCATCAGGTTGCGAGTTCCCAGAACCAAGCAATGGTAGATCCATGTTGACGACCTTCTACACCTGATGGTAAATCACCTGCTTTTTCAGGTCAAACTGAAGTTGGTTTATCAAAGTCAATCTCCCGTTGCCTGTCCAAACCACATTGTCCTGCATGATCCTGTACATGATTAAGACCAATAATCCCTATTATCCTACACATCTAGATGCACCTGCCATCATTGCTCTTAAACAATATGGATCCACCATGATACACCTGCCATGATTTCTTAAAACATGATTGTGCCTAGGTCCACACCAACCCCCACGATCCTACACCTGCCCTGATTAATCATGATTAATTATCCTTGAATCATTCAGCATTAACCGAGCAAAACCATCATGGTTTCACACATGGCTGTCGGTCAAAACCCCGTACCCCTCGTTCC
Source organism: Symbiodinium kawagutii (assembly GCA_009767595.1). Classification (NCBI taxonomy): domain Eukaryota; class Dinophyceae; order Suessiales; family Symbiodiniaceae; genus Symbiodinium; species Symbiodinium kawagutii. The sequence continues at coordinate 193,974 of VSDK01014765.1, forward strand.
CATGTCATTAACCTTTGTTTTCTCTATTATTGGTTGGTGATTATCCCACATTGTTGGTTGATTAATCCATAGCCATAATTGTTAGTTATCATTCCCTATATTATTAACCATTAACCAGCTAGTGAATCATTGATAACTGGATGATAACTGGTTATAAGTCCATATAGCTGGTAAATATCCCCTACTATTGTTGCTTATCATCCCCTATTGATACCCATTAACCAGCTAGTTAACCATGGTTGTTGGGTTGGTTATAAGTTATAATCCCCCATGAAATTGGCCCAGCTCGCCACATCGCAGATCACCCAAGGTGACGATCGATGCCTCGATCTTTCGAGTACTGGGCCAGGGAAGCCCAGCGGAAGCGCAGCGCAGATCTGAGCCATGGAGCCAGGGCGCACGGGGAGCACAGGGAGTTGGTGGCATGGAAGCGATCCACCATGGAAAATCGCTGGTTTTACCCGTGGAAATAGCAGGTTTTCCCATGGGAATAGCTGATTTACCCAAGGGAAACAGCTCATTTGCCCACAAAACCCGCTGATTTACCTACGGAAATAGCTGGTCTAACCAAGGAAATTGATGATTTACCCAGGGAAGTAATTGGTTCTCCCATGGAAATAGCTGGTTTACCAATTTATCTATGGAAATAATTGGTTTACCCATGGAAGTAGCTGATTTACTTTTGGAAGTAATTGGTTTCTTAGCTGGTTTCCCATGGAAATAATTGGTGTAACCATGGAAATAATTGGTTTACTCATGGAAATAATTGGTTTACTCATGGAAATAATCGGTTTGCTCTGGAGATACTCTGCGGATGGCATCATATTTGGTTTCTCGGATTCCCAAACGGAGGGATGGAGGAGATGAAGGCGGATATCTTCCGTTGAAACATTTCTCAGAAATCATGGAAAAAGGTGGCTTACAAAAAGGCCATTCGCTGGATGCGGCCTTTCAAAGGTTGCAAAACAGAAAGCGATCACATCAGGCGACGGACATCAAGGCGGAGACCCTGTGAGAAGGTGGAACATTTATGAAGAAGAAGGTACGAAGATAGAAGATGAAGATAGAAGGAAGTCATTGACAAAGTCTTCTACTTGAAGTCACTGAAAAGCGCCTGGAACCTCTAAGTTTTGAATGATCTCGGTCAGAGCGGTTGAATGGAAATAGCTGGTTTGCCCATGGAAATAGCTTGGTTTGCCCATGAAAATAGCTGGTTCACCCATGGAAATAGCTGGTTATTCATGAAAACAGTTGGTTTACTCATGAAAACAGCTGGTGTACTCAATGCAAAAATGACCATTGAAATGCCTAATTTATCCATAGAAATTGCAAGTTTACCCAATAGAAAATACCCATGGAAATGGCTGGTTTACACAGAAATAGTTGGTTTACTCATGGAAATAGCTGGTTTACTTTTGGAAAAAATTGGTTGACTTTTGGAAATAATGGGTTTACAGTCAGCTGGCGCACCCAGTGGAAAAGAATGCCCGTGGAAATAGTTTGGTTTGCCCATTGAAATAATTTGTTCACCCATGGAAATGGCTGGTTTACCAATTTATCTATGGAAATAATTGAATTTACTGATGGAAGTAATTGGTTTTTTTAAGCTGGTTTACCCATCGAAATAATTGGTGTAGCCATGGAAATAATGGGTTTACCCATGGACATAGCTAGTCTATCCATAGAAATAGTTAGTTTACCCACTGGAAAAATACCCATGGAAATAGCTGGTTTACCCATAGAAACAGCTGGCTTGCCATTGGAAACAATCGGTTAACCACGGAAATAGCCGGTTTACGCAAGGAAACGATAGGTTTTCCCATGGAAAGCGGTGGTTTACGTATGCAAAATGAACAGCAGACTATTGTTTTTAGCCTTCACGGGATCGTTTCCGAGATAGTGCAAGGGGGATCAAGCCCATCATAGGCAATAGGTGATTATGAATATTGACTGTACGCGGGGATGTAATTCATTGATATTGGTTGAAGGTGAATTGATATTAATGGCTACCCAGGATGAAGCTAAACCCCTGGTTGATGATCATAGGGGGTATCCTCTAAAAGCCGACTGGTTTTCCATCAAAATGGGAACCCCCCTAGTTCATCAACCAGGGGTTTAGCTTCATCCTGGGTTACCATTAATTGATGCCACCAGGTGGGGCTGCCTGCGAGTGCTCACAACTACAATAGCTTGGTTCTCACAACTGCAATACCAGGTTTTTCATCGAATTTCCGTTGGTTGATGTTATGGTTCCTTCTTGTGAGCAAACTTGTGATAGGATGATCTTCACCAACTCACTGATTTTGACTGGTAAAGCATTCATGGTTGGTTGATGGTTAATTCATTTTGGATTTGTTTACCAACTCACTCATGATCACCGATGATGATGTGTTTCTACTTACAATCCGCCATCGCCAGGCTGAACCACTAGTTAAGTGACCTATCAATGCTATGATTGTGGCGTGACATGGCAAACTACGATGGAACTGGACCAGGAAACTGCTGGGTATTGTTGCCATTTGCGGTGAATCAACATTGTCAACTATGGTTTCTATATTGAGCGGTCTATTTTGAATTTGCTTGGTTAATAGTTGTATAGTTTGATCAATCATTGTCAGTATGTTTTGTGTTTGTGATGGCTGGTATTTCTCATGGTGGTTGATAGAATTCATATGGATTAGTAACATTGACATAAGGGGGCTAGTTTAGGGGCAACATAATTAGCTTTATCAACATTGATATTGTTACCATTAATATTGATTAATAACTTGTTTCAAGGGTAACAACTATATGGGTGTTTCTCAAAATAGGGGACCCCCAAATCATCCATTATGAACCATTTATAGTAATAAACCAGCCTTTTGTATAGTAGTAAACCACCAATTTTTTGGGTCCCCTATTCTGAGAAATCACCATATCGCCAGTTGATGGTATGTGTGGTGGGTTATTGCTGATTCTTGGCTAGCGGCTCCCCGCGCTACCCTGGTCGCTGAGGACCGAACAGCCACCCGAGTTTGGTCCGGATCCCCGGGGTGGTCCCCTGTGGTCTCCTGTGGTCCCCTGTGTCAGCCGTTGGAAGGGCTAGATTTACCCTCCGGTAGCCCCTAACCTGGCCATGGATTTTCACCATATTTTTTATAGTGAAACCCTGGGAAATCATCCATTTCTAGTGGATTTTCCATTGCCATGTTAGTTTACCAGAGGGTATCACAAGGTGCCAAGCTTTTAACATGTTTGTGGATGAAAGGTGAATGCTCATGGAACTTCGAACCGCGGTGCATTTTGCAGTTGTGAACTCCGATAATCTCCCAATGATCATGTTTCGAGAAATTCAGAGCCCCACGGCTATCAAGCCAATAGCACGGCCATCACAGATTCAATGAAGCATGTTCTCGAAGAAATAGTGAACCGAAGGAAAAGGTGCATCGACTTCGACTGGGTGATGTGCCGCTGATTTGTTTGATGTTGAGCCAAGAAAATTCCACCACTTCATCAGACAGGGCTGGATGGAAACATTATCAACAATTGGTGTTTTTTTAGTTGGTGTTTGTTGTTGCGATGCGATTTGGGCTCCCGCTCACAGAGCCCATAGCGTAGATCATCGGATGACTCGTGCTCATAGTTGGTGTTTGCTGCGCTGGGTGCTCGGTTTTAAGTCTCTCCCTTTGCCCACGAACCAGAAGTGGTATATAGATTTTGACCCATACTTTGGAGGTCTAAACCTACCTTTTGTAGGGGCCTTTGGGGCCCATGGACTTTTCTTGATTGTGCTGGGTGGTTCGACCCAGCTGCGATGCCTTTCACATCGAGCCACGGGAGCTAAGGTTGGTCTTCCAGCACCATGCGCAGGCCTTTCCCATGCAGGAGGCGCCAGGGAAGCTCATCCCAACAACTAAGGAGGCGGCGGTTGATATGGGCCCCATGCAACCACGACCAAGTCTGGGATCTTTGATCCGTGAGGGTCGCGATTTGCAGTATGGGAAGTTCAACACATCAATTCGCATATAATGAACTTTTCATACTGGTGGCGTTTGAGCATTTGAGTTTGTCCAGCAGCATGGGATATCCCTCTGATTTGGGAAGAATCATGATGGAAAAGCTGGGTATTAGGGGCATGCATTGCATTGGGTCATCAATGGGGTAACCTGGAGCCACTCCCCTCAGGCTTTTTTTGGCTAATTGCACGGTTTCTGCATCAGGCAGCACAGACACAGTGCAGTCATCTTTAAATCTTAGGATGTTAGGCGTGGTCCCTTGAAAGCATAGAGTGAACCTGAAAACATATTGCTGATGCTGCTGTAAACGGAGGAAATCCTGAACCACCTGTTATGCATGAAAGCCGCGGAAAAATGTGAAAGAAATTGGAATAGCAACTGGTACACCCAGGTAAACTAACATAGAAATGGAAAATCACCATGTCTTATAGAGAAACACTGGGAAACCATTGGGAAACCCTGGGAAACCATTGGGAAACACTGGATTTTCACCATATTTTATAGTGAAACACTGGGAAACCATTGATAACTCGTGGATTTTCCAGCCAGCTATGTTAGTTCACCAGAGGGCATATGTTTTCTTCCATCTCGGGTCACGCAGGTGCCCGGTGCTAATTCTTGTTCGAAATATGCGCGATAGCAACGGACCGCCGCAGTGGCGATGGGTTTGCTGGGCTTTGGGATTCTATGAGATTTGACCAATGAGGGAAACCTGATATTTTACCAAGCTATTAAAATCAAACACCTTGCTGGTTTTACCTAATATTTTAACATGGCGAAACCCGAAGGAGCCCGGGATCGCGAGTTCGCGTGAGGCGATCCAGATATTTGCGGTTCAGTTTTCCATCGCAGATGCCATCATCAGTAGTACCCTATAGATCCGGGTTCCTTGCCAGGTAAGCCTTTCCAGGGCGACGACATCTTTCAGTCGATGAGACAAGTGAAGTTATACTAGCTGCTGCAACCATGGTAACGATGTATGGTACGATAGATTCAGTCTAGAGTTTGACCATCTAACAGGGACAGCTGACTTGTGCATCAAACGCGTCTGACATTCTTCCACACAGGTTCCAAGTGTAGCTCTACAAAGGCACAGATCATTTTAGATTTTGACATGATTTCACTCATGCGTTGTGGGGCAATGATGGATGTCACGGTTTCGATTGTGGTGTCCGACGCTTGCATAATAGCAGCTTGATAGCGGTCAATGAGGGTGGAGATTGACTCAGAATGGTTGATCGGCACCAACAATCATGAATAATCAAGCCCCTGCACGCCACTTTTGATCATGATCATCATCATCATCATCATCATCATCATCATCATCGATCATTATTATTCACCATTGAGTATTCACCAGTACCATGATTATTAGGTCAATTGTCAACGGCTAGTCATCAATATGATCAGGTCTATTTTCGACCACCAGCAAGCACTACTAATCATTATCAACCTCTAGAAATCCTTATCAACCGCCATTGATCATCCATACAACAACCATCAACCATTATAACCATTCTCATAACCCCTATTGATCATTGTAACCATTATTATAACCTATAACCATTGATAATACCAGCAACCTATTATAACCATTAATAACCATTATTATAACCTATAACCTATTAATCATTGATAATCATTCTTGTAACCTACAACTGCCATTACCAGCCAACATCACCAACCAACCACCACCCACCACCATCAGCCATCCCCAACACCCCCACCCGCCCAGGGCTATGAACCTGGCTGCTGGGAATGTCATTGTAGCGAAATGCCTGCAGGAGCGGAGCGACAGCGCCGACGCCAATGCTCAATGGTGGTGGTTTTATGGTGGTTTTATGGTGGTTTATAGTGGTTATATGATGGTTTATACTAGTTATATGGTGGTTTATACTGGTTATATGGTGGTTTCTCAAGCCATAAGGAGCCCCCAAAATGGTTGGTTTAGTACTATAGATGGCTAATAGTGGATGATTTGGGGTACCCCTATTTAGAGAAACCACTATGTGTCATAGGATTTGGTGACAGGAAAATGACCAGGAACGTGTATACCAATCGGATCCATAATTGGTTCAATATGACCACCAAAAAACTTTTGATTTTAACAAATCCAAGTCTGAGATGAGGACTGCACAGATTTTCATTTAGCCCTTGTCAGTTACTGGCTGGCTATTGCTGGTTCATGATGCTTGATGATGGTTAATTAGTGATAATTGGTGATGGCTAGCGAGCGGCTTAACGATCGTTGATGATGCTTGGGGAGGTGTTAAATTAGATCGTCCATATCATTCCATATTGGTTGATGAGCCCAAGTCACGATTGGCCAAAGGCGCGAGTAGAATAATAGGATAACAACCAATATGAGAAAGGCAACCCAACAGGGACCGGAAAGTAGATAGATCATTAGAACTGATCGTTGTTAGGTGGTAGGAGGCTCCTGGCTGAGCTTCAGCCGTAGATTGATGGATGCATACGTCGTACTCTCAATCATGGTTCACCATGGTTAATAGTTTAAAGTTAACAACGATTATAGCTACCATGATTTACCAGTATTAGTTGGTTTATAGATCTTGATAGTGATTTATAACAATTGTAGCTACCATGGTTGACCTTCTAGTAATTGGACCGGGACTTGCCTAGTTGTGAAAAGTGCGAGAAAAGTACCATGGTGGACCAGTATTAGCTGGCTACTCACCACTATTGCTGCCTGCATGAATACCACCATGCCAAGTTGTTGGGACTGGGAAATCCAGAACTCACTCTTTGAAGCATTCACAGTGACCAAAGTGGTAGGTATTGATATGAGAAACAACTCAGTGGTTGAAGGATGCTTAGTTCGTTCATAGCCGGTCAGGGCTAAGAATGGCTGGTGCAGATCCCCTGCGGGCCCCGGGGATTGGACCATCATGGACCTGATTTCTGCCGACGGGGGGCTTCATGTGGGATCCACCATCAGTGTTGCCGTGGCTGGCAGGTTGCATCCTTTCTGTCAAGACATGCCCAGTGGCTCAAGCAACCTGCCAGTTTCCATTGGTTGCGTCCCCCAGTTCTGATAGTGGCTCTGGAAAATGTTCTGGTCATTTTCCATTGGTTGCGTCCCCCAGTTGCACTGCAGTCAGCTAAGGCTTGATCAGCAAAGTCGACATACTCCCAACATCTCTCAACATCTCTTAACATCTCCTAACCACTATCAGTCGTGAGTCGGCTTTGGTTGCTCAGCGGTTGGAGCTTCACCGCTCGTAGCTCAATGGGGATGGCGGGATGGCACTAGCACCACCTGGGTCCACCTGGACCAGCAGCCTCAATGCGACCGCAACGTCAGGAGAACCATATGCCTTCCTGGCTGAGTGGGTGCAGGAGCAACTAGGCTGTACAAGAAGGTCATTCACTTATACGTTGCACGAAGGTTGATTTTGGTTGATTGAACCACTTAGGATTAACCATATGTGTGATAGTGCACGTTGCATAGCCATAGTTACGTCCATTTAGCTATGATTAACCACCGTCAGCCACAAGTGGTTTACATTGGACAACAGTGAGGGACAAGAATCGACAAAAATCTGGATGATAGCCGAAAATCACAATGAATCAAAACGACTTGCCACGCAGAATGCAGCTTTAACTACAGTGAGTAGACCACGTCAGCTGTCGGATGAGTGTTCGCTGTGTACTGCTGTGGTGCCCCAGAAGCGCCCCGTGTGTTTGAGAGTAAGCAGCTGCTGCTGAATGCCCAGTAGTGGTCCATTGTAAAAAAACTGCTAATTGGCTGGTCCTCCGGCTCGGGCTACCCAAGGTTTCGGCATTGCGGCCAGCGTGGAAGCTCAGTTGCCAGATGGGTTTGCTGATAGGTCGGGAAATGTGCATAGACACACGTATTAGTACATCCGCATATACCCTTTGGGAAACTCATTTGGCAGTTGAACATCAGCAGTTTTGATCGTAGGTAGATCTACATATATGGGCCCACCTTTTTTTTGACCCCTTACCTTGTTTTTTTGACCCCTACCTGTTTTTTTGACCCCTAACCTTGTTTTTTTGACCCCTGTGAATTTCGACCTCTGACCCTGTTTTTTTGACCCCTTCCACCTTGTTTTTTTGACCTCTGCAACCTTGTTTTTTTGACCCCTGACCCTGTTTTTTTGACCTGTCACCCTGTTTTTCTGGCCACTGACCCCGTTTTTTTCACCCCTGACCCTGTTTGCCTGACCCCTTGAATTGGCTTCCGGGATTGCACGAGTAGAGGCAGGAGGGGGAAGGAAGGGGAAGCAAGAGGAATGAGAAACGGGAGGAAGAAAAGGAAGGAAAGGAAAAAGAAAGACGAAGGAATGAACAGAGCGGAAAGAAGGAAAGGAACTGAAGGAAGGGAAGGAAGTGAAGGAAGGGAGGAAAGAGAAGGCAGTAAAGGAAGGAAGGAAAGAAAGCGAAGGGAAGGAAGGCAAAGAATTGGAAGGAAAAGCAGGAATGGAAGAGAAAGAAATGGAAGGAAGAGGAGGAATCACCCAAATCAATTACCAAATGGCCCTTAATCATCCCGAATAAAAATGATTTACACTAGGTATTTCAGCTAAGCAATTGTAACGGTCACCAAATGAGCCTCACTCGAAGTAAATCAGAGTAATTGCCACGCAGTCACACTGAAGTAGCACTAAAAACCATGATATGATACTAATGAGTCATGACACGACGTGAACTTAATTGACAAGAAATTACATCACATGACCGTAATGAAGACCAAATAACATTAGTTCACAAATAATAACAAAAAATGCTTTACTGAAGTAAAATTTGACGACCGAGTGCCAATGGCCCAAACTGGCCGAGTGACAAACTAGTAGTAAACTAGTACTACAGTGCAGTTTATTAATAGATATTAATAGAGTAGTGGTACAGTAGTGGTAGACTAGCAGTAGGCTAGTAGTATGAAAGGAGACGAGACGTAGACTAGTATATAGTATAGCAGTAGACTAGTCCAAGACCCACCGTCTAAAGCACCACTGCACTAAGACAATATCCTACCGTCACACCGCCGCCACACCGCCGCCACACCGCCGCCACACCATCAAAACACCACCACAACACCGGCACAACAACAACAACACACCACAGCACCACCACAGCACCACCACAACACCATCACAACACCACGCGCCGCCACAACACCACCACAAGATACAATACCGCCACAACACTGGCACAACACCGCCGCAACTCTGCCACAACAACGCCACAGCACTGCCGCAACACTAGCAGAACACCACCACAACCACCACAACACCACGACAACACCACCACACCACTACATCCACACCACGACAACAGTACCCACAACATTACCATACTGCCACCACCACACCATTACAGCACCACCACAACACGACAACAACACCAGGAGAACACCGCGACACCACGATAACCCCCCTACAATAACATCACCACAACACCAGCACCGGTAGCAAGAATCACCATCTCTAGCAAACCCGTCATCGTTGATTAGTCGGCTGGGTGGGTTTGCTTAGTAGACTAGATGTAAAGCAGCAAGGCCAGCAGTATACTAGGAGTAGATTAGGAGTATGCTCGCGTGTGGGATAGTAGTAGGCTAGTAGTACCCCAGTGGTACGCGAGGAGTCTGGTGGTAGACGACTAGTAGACTACAGTAGACTAGTAGTCGACTAGTGATTAGTAGGCTAGCAGTATAGTAGTAGACTAGTAATATAAGTGGTATAGTAGTAGACTAGTGTTAGATCAGGAACTAGAAGTAGACTAGTAGCGGTAGACTTACACTAGTAGCAGACTGGAAGCATGGCCATGGCTACTACTAAAGCACCACTGCCAATGGTCCAGTGCTCAAATTTTCACGGCCCAGTGCCCATGCCATTCCTTGACGGCCCAGTGCCCAGTGCCAAACTAGTAGTAAACTGGTACTATAATGGCAGACTAATAGTATAGTAGTAGACGAGACCTAGACTAGTAGTAGACTGGTAGTATAGCAGTAGACTTTGTCAAAACCCACCGTCCAAAGCACCACTGCAACAAGACAATATCCTACCGTCACACCGCCGCCACACCATCAAAACACCACCACAACACACAACACCACCACAACACACACCATCACAACACCATGACGCCGCCACAACACCACCACAAGATACAGTACCACCACAACCACCACGACAACACCACCACACCACTACATCCACACCACGACAACAGTACCCATAACATTACCATACTGCCACCACCACACCATTACAGCACCACCACAACACGACAACAACACCAGGAGAACACCGCGACACCACGATAACCCCCCTACAATAACATCACCACAACACCAGCACCGGTAGCAAGAATCACCATCTCTAGCAAACCCGTCATCGTTGATTAGTCGGCTGGGTGGGTTTGCTTAGTAGACTACGTAAAGCAGCAGTAGGCCAGCAGTATACTAGGAGTAGATTAGGAGTATGCTCGCGTGTGGGATAGTAGTAGGCTAGTAGTACCCCAGTGGCACGCGAGGAGCCTGGTGGTAGACGACTAGTAGACTACAGTAGACTAGTAGTTGACTAGTAATTAGTAGGCTAGCAGTATAGTAGCAGACTAGTAGTATACAAGTGGTATAAGTGGTATAGTAGTAGACCAGTGGTAGACCAGGAACTAGAAGTAGACTAGTAGTAGACTAGCGGCAGAGCCAAGACAATATCCTACAACCACACCACCACACCGCCACCACACCGCCGCCACACCATCAAAACACCACCACAACACACAACACCGCCACAACACACACCACCACAACACCACCACAACACAACGCTGCCGCCACAACACCACCACAAGACACGATACAATACCGCCACAACACTGCCACAACGCTGCCACAGCACTGCCGCAACACTAGCAGAACACCACCACAACAGCACCGCAACAGCACAACAGCACCACAACACCACATCCACACCACAACAACAGCACCACATCATTACCACACTACCACCACACCATTACAACACCACCACAACACCAGTGGAACACCACAACACCTCGATAACCCCACTACAACATCACCACAACACCAGCACCGGTAGCAAGAATCACCATCTCTAGCAAACCCGTCATCGTTGATTAGTCGGCTGGGTGGGTTTGCTTAGTAGACTAGATGTAAAGCAGCAGTAGGCCAGCAGTATACTAGGAGTAGATTAGGAGTATGTTCGCGTGTGGGATAGTAGTAGGCTAGTAGTACCCCAGTGGTACGCGAGGAGTCTGAGACTACAGTAGACTAGTAGTCGACTAGTGATTAGTAGGCTAGCAGTATAGTAGCAGACTAGTAGTATACAAGTGGTATAAGTGGTATAGTAGTAGACCAGTGTTAGATCAGGAACTAGAAGTAGACTAGTAGTAGACTAGCGGTAGACTTACACTAGTAGCAGACTGGAAGCATGGCCATGGCTACTACTAAAGCACCACTGCCAATGGTCCAGTGCCCAAATTTTCACGGCCCAGTGCCCATGCCATTCCTTGACGGCCCAGTGCCCAGTGCCAAACTAGTAGTAAACTGGTACTGTAATAGCAGACTAGTAGTATAGTAGTAGACGAGACCTAGACTAGTAGTAGACTGGTAGTATAGTAGTAGACGAGACCCAGACTAGTAGTAGACTGGTAGTATAGCAGTAGACTAGTCCAAGACCCACCGTCCAAAGCACCACTGCGCCATGACAATATCCTACCGTCACACCGCCGCCGCACCGCCGCCACACCATCAAAACACCACCACAACACACAACACCACCACAACCACCACAACACCACCACAACACCACGCTGCCGCCACAACACCACCACAAGATACGATACCGCCACAACACCAGGACAACATTGCCACAACACTGCCACAACGCTGCCACAACACTGCCACAGCACTGCCACAACACTGCCACAAAACCACCACCGCAACATCGCCACAACACTAGCTGAACACCACCACAACAGCACCTCAACAGCACAACAGCACCACAACACCACATCCACACTACGTCGACATCACCACAACACCACATCCACACCACGACAACAGCACCCACAACATTACACCACTACCACAGCACCACCACAACACGACCACAACACCAGTAGAACACCACAAAACCACGACAACCCCACCACAACACCAGCACCACTACCAAGAATCACTATCTTCAACAAGCCCGTGGTAAAAAAACAACACTTAGAACATGTCAAACCAAATTGGGCGCACTCCAGAGGAATCCAAGGGCACACTATTGACACTACATGAGCGTAATTAGGCGAATGAGACTACATGACCGTAATTCAGAGTAAATCAGCAAAATAAAGTTTCTTGATAAGTTAGGGGTCAGGAAAGCAAGCCCAGGGGTCAAATAAACAGGGTTGCAGGGGTCAAAAAAACATGGGTAGGGGTCAATAAAACAGGGACAGGGGTCAAAAAAACAGGTTAGGGGTCAAAAAAACAAGGTCAGGGGTCAGAAAAACAGGGTGCCCTACATATATACGCATATGTTTAATATTTTTATATATATATATATATAATACATACAATTATTGTATACCATTTTATGAAGACTTTTGTTCTTGGAACTATGAGTTAGAATCTGCTGTTAAGACCCCGCTGAGGGTTGTCCATCGCCGTACAGCTGTTGTAGCGGCACGCTACTTGCGAGGGTTGAGAGCCGAACAGTTGGGAAGAGTTTTGAACCAATCAGCGCACAGGGGTCGACGAGGAGCCAGGGGGCAACCGCAAGGGATGAGGAGAAGCAATTCTGAGAAAATCGAAGCTCCTGGTAGGTGGTGATGCCATCCAGTTAGAAGTTGGTGATTCAACTCACTTCGCCATTGAACGATCGTTATCTCTACCAGTCCCGGTCGTTACAACCTGTGGCGAGATCGGCACCGGAGGCACCTCGGCCCAGGTCATCATGCTTTGGTGCTCCACATCCAGATGCCATAGAGGCGCCCATGCAGCGATCAGAGCTGGCCGTGGTTCATTGCTGGCAGGGCAAGCTGGGTCCATCAGTTAACCAAGCAACAACCATGGTTAGCCAGCTTGTTTAGCTGGTTAATAATAGGGGATATATACGACCTGTATGGCTAATATTAACTAGCTGGTTTAGCTGGTTAATCATATGGGATGATAACTAACAATTATATTAATATTATAGGGAATATATACTAATTATATGGCGAACTGGGTCCATATTAACCATCAATAATGGCTAAAAATGACCAACCAAATCATAGGGAAATGGTTAATGATAGGGGCACCAGAGGTACAGGGTTTTGACCCACAGCCATAGTGCTATAGCCAGTTATGTCAAGAACCACACTTTATCGTAGCCAAAAAATATAACTAGTGGTTTGATCGTATTGGTATGTATTGGTTGGTTGTTGGTTTATGTTTGGTTCAGTATTGTTACGCTGTTGGTTAATTGGTCTCTAATTCATGGTGGGTGGATTGTTGCTTAATTGATTGGTTGATACTGATTCATGATGAATGGTTAACAAGGGCTGATATTGGTAGATGATGATGAATGATAGGTTGTTGATGAGGCAAGGCTGGTTGAAAATTGCAGTTGATCCTTCTGACGACGGTTTCTTAAAATATAATGGTACCAGTCGTGCGCACTTCTGATGGTTCTTTTTTGCGTTTGATAATGGTTTGTCAGGACGGTATACAAGGGTAAGTTGATGACTGCTTGACAGGGGTTGTTAATTCTTGGGGACGCTGTGATAACCACCAAGAAGGGTGAGTATGCAGGAACTATGTACACAGAATTGCTTGGATTGTGATTTAGTCATTTCAATGGTTTCCTACATGTGCGAGCCTGAACTAATCATCATAAACCATAATTATTGACCAACACCTTCACTAGTCGGTAGATACCAACATTTACAAACACTTCAACAAATCACTATAAAGCAGTATTTACCAACACCTTAACCCATCAAATAGTATAATCACCATGAATGAATCAGCTTTTTTCACAGTCCTTTTCAGCCTGTAGTAACCTGCATCAACCACCATTGCACCGGGCATTCAGGTCGGCTCAGCTCTTGAATCCATGAATCATGTCCTGCCAAGGGACTGCTGGTGTTTGCGCAAAACATCATTCGTTTCGGCAGCTGGCGGCAGGCAGTATCCCTATTTGGGGTAACCTTTGCGTCATCCAGGATTGACTGAATGTATTTTTTGCTTAGACATGTAGGCTCACACAAGCACACCCACTGATATAGATGTCACATTCATATCTATACAGTCTATGTACAAAAATACGTACAACATATCAACATTTCCGTAGCATATCTTCCTTTGTTTGAGCCGCCCTGGGTCAGGTGGGTTTGGTGTCGCCTGAACTTCCCAGAGCCTTGGTGTCGTTGGACCATGGAGCCAGATGGATCTTGTTTTTGGTGGTGCAGTTGGTACTTGGTGGTTGTTGATGGTCCTTGGGGGTTAGTTTATTGACCATATCTAACCATTGTTGAAAATTGTTTTACATGTAAGTTTGAAATATGATGGTCCTTGGGGTGAGTTGTTATCCATTGTAATATGGCCAGTTGGGTCAAGCAGTTCACCATCAATTTTGTGGGGTATAAGTTCACCAACAAAAATAAAGTTGGATTGCCATTGTTAATCATGGTACACCCATATATGTACTGTAAGTTTAAAATGTATGAACCATCACCATGTGGATGCTGCTGCTTGTTGATTGTTGCTAGTGGGTTGTCGATAGATGGTTGATCGTGGTTGGTTTCAAACAACTGCAAGCTGTAGCACATCTCCATGATCACAGCTAGTCTGGTGAATGTTTCTAAACATGTTTGATTTCTTTAGTGATTAATGACAAACGGTTACTGTAGTTCACTAATATTTTCCATAGGGGTTACAGCCACCAACCAGTAGCCCTTACTCAGCTCGTTGAATGGTCGTGTCAGTAAACCCTGGTGCACACCCACTTTTTTGTTCCTGGTTGATTCATCATCGTACTGCAACCATTTTCCAGAAGAAGGGATCCTGTTTGTAGGGCAGCAATGAGGTCAGGGTCTGCTGCACGGATTTCTCCCTGTAGATGGTCAAGTGTGAAAGGGGCTTTCAGCACTGCTCCTTTGTCAAAGCATGGCCGCAGCTATCACATTTTGGATACATTTGGTGGTTTCCCAAAATGGGGGTACCCCGAGTACCGCATATCATCCTTGTTTAATCATTGACGGTTATAAACCATGTATTTTGGGGATCCCCTATGAGAAACACCTTTTGAAGTCGTGTAACTTCAATTGTCTCAGCCTATCAGGGCTGACAGATTGACTCAAATAATCTCAATAAATCGAAGTTGGGATCAGGTTTATCCATTGCCAGGACTTCCTACCAATGTTGGTTGGTTGTTTTGGCCACCAGTGATGGTGGCACCTTTGAAATCGCTGCTTGATGGTGGTTGAAAAATGCAACACTCTTGAACTGTCCGCAGCTATATTGGTAAACAGTCATGTATGCATACATATGTTTTGTTTATGAGCAAAATCCATGCATATATGTGGAAATATGTATTTAACTATGCATGAAACAAGATACATTGTGGATGCACATAGGAAAAATAATAGCCTGTACCTACAGGTGTTCACATCAATAATATGTGGTTACATACATTTCTATATACATGTATGCATTTATGGATGTACATCCATCTACCCATCCACCTGTCTATCTACTTACCTACCTATCCATCCATCCATCAATCCAGCCAGCCAGCCAGCCAGCCACCCAGCCATCCATCCATCCATCCATCCTGTAAAGTTTCACTGTTCTTTGCACTCTGATTGTATCACTTGGGTGGCTTTGCTTATTGTACCACCTGCTGTCCCCGCACGCACTTGTACTCTGTCCTTTTTGTCTCTCCTTGACTTGTCGACTGTTTTGTGTGGCCTTGAGCCAAAGCATTGTATGCATTGACTCTGCAGTGTCTGTACAATGTCTGTACAATCGTAGCCATCTATATTGTAGAACTTCACAATGAACATCACTATTGTAGATACTTGTACATTAACACCGTCCCTTGCTACCATTGTCCTTCCGACAATTGTAGCATCATTTAAATTGTCAACTATTCACATTGTTTGGCGGCCCATTAAACAAAAGCGGAAACTTGTCATCAGCATTGCTTTGTTCACTGGAATTGTCTCATCTTTGATGATAATCTGTACATTGAAATTGTATTGTTGCATCTAATTGTCATCTCATCCTTGGCTCGGCTTCTTGTTGTCGACTCGTGGCGCAACTCTGCACATTGTGCACTCACGAGCTTTTGCTTCATCGTCGTAAGCCGTCCCTGAGCATTGCGCCTCATTGCCAGGATTGTTCAACTGGCATGTTGCGCTCTCCATTGCGCAATCAGGTGGATGGCAGGGATTGTGGCATGGCTGGCACTTCATCTGCCATTGTCTCATCACCCTTTTGGAGATGAGCTTGTACATGGCATTGTCCACAATGAACCATTGTGGTAGCGGTTCCTCTGGAACGGTCTCCACATTGTAGGAACCGTAGATTTTGTGCTCTGTGCTGTTGTCACTTCCTTGCGACTGGAATTGACAAGATCTCCAATCATTGTCAACTTGTACCGCTTGTAGTTGAAATCCACCATTGTCAGAACTTCTGGGTACCTTCTTGTTCTGACCTAGGACTGGGACAAAAGTTGTCCTGTTTCCAACTTGTGATGTGCTTAGGGCTTGGCGGTTAGGAAGTACTTGTCCTTGCCACAGGCTCATGTCAAAAGCCATCGTGCTGCTTCTGCACTTGGGCGTTGCCCAATCCGTTGTCGGCTTAGGTTCAGAGCCGACATGGATCTTGCAGATCTTCTTGTCCTTTGCGTCGATAATCTTGTTCCACTTCTCCTTCGTTGAACCACGAATTGTCTTCCCAGCTGAAGCTTTGTCTAGACCTTGCCAGCCTCTTGTTGTAGGTGGATCACCTCGAACTCGATGTTGTCCACCTCGTTGTAGAGGATTGACTTGTCCTCCAACAGGCTTGCTGTTGCGCCGTGTGGCATCAATGACACAGTGGTTTGGGACATGTTGTCCACTTGGTGCCATCTCTATGGATTGTGAGGCAATTGTCACTCCCTCACTTGTTCTCTGCGATTGTCTTCGCTGCGACGTTCAGCTTTGTCAAAGGCTGCTGCAGCGAAAATGAAAATTGCAAATCATGCATTGTAAATTCAGCAAAACGACTTGTCAGCAAAAAAGATTTGAAACACTCTTGTAGTCCATCGAAGCCATATTGTAGCATCCATCCAATATTGTCTTAGACAGCAAAGGATTTATAGTGTGCCATGGCTCAGCTGTACAGTTGTGTGTGTGTGTGTGTGAAACGTGCGCGCTCTTGTATTGTTTGGGTGTTTGTTCGCTGGCCGTTCAAGCCAATGCTGTAGAGGTGCCGTTGCAGTACCTCTGTTGTGGTTTGGGTGTTTGTTCACTGGCCCTTCAAGCCAATGCTGTAGAGGTGTCGTTGCAGTACCTCTGTTGTGGTGTAGTTGGTCAGTGTGTCCGCGGTGCTCGCTGTTGCGTGCACTTTGTGGATTGACTCCATTGTGCACCAGCCGTTGCGCAAATAGGTGTTTCTGGTAACTGTGCTTTGCTTTCTTTGGCGCCCCGTTGCTTGTTGCCATGCTTCTGCCGCTTGTTGCGTCTGTGTAGATGCGTATGTTGAGTGTCATTGTTGGCATTGCTTCTTTGATGAAGTTTATTGTTTCTTGTGCTCCTATGCCGATTGCTACTGAATGTGTTCTGCTGGCAAAATTGTATTGTTGATCTCATCAATGTGATTGTATCCTGTTATTGCTTTCATTGTTGTTGGGCATCCTGCCCAGCCTGCGTCGACTTGGCATGTGAGGTCGACTGTGTCTCTGTTGTTTGGTGGAGTTGCTCTTTGTATCGCCATCTTATAGTGTTGTGTTTGCGCTTGCAAATCTCTTGCCAGCTTCTTTGTTGAGTAGGTGGTGTCCGGCCTGTGTATGTCAGCCATTGTAGCTTGCCAATTGCTCTCCTGTAGCTTGCCTGTTCTTCATTGTTGAGTGATTGCTCGTCGCTGCTTGTTTGCTTCAGTCCTGCCGTCCCTGGGGTTGTAGCAGGATTGTAGTTGTCGAACTGGTTCTCTTTCAGCAATGCTGTGATGCACTGTGAGCCTAGTGCTCTCCTCAGTAGCACTATTGTGTGTGCGTGATGCCATTGCCGAGAAATTGGATTGTCTTTTCACTTGTCAGGTTGCAAGTTGGTCATAACAACACTTGTTGCTGGATTGCTTCAACCATTGTCTTCACTTTGTCTGGTTGTTTGACGGGTAGAACATCATCGACATACACCAACAAGTATATTGCACAATCCTTGTCTCTGTAGGCATTGTGTTCATCTGTATTTGTCAGCCTGACCAGTCCCACTTGTAGTAGGACATTGGCAAAGTGGTTTTGCCAGGGCTTTGGACTGCTGCGTAGTCGGTAGGTGGCGTATCTGTAGATTGCTTTGTTGAGCTTCCACACTGTTGTTGTGTTGTGGCCCTTT
>VSDK01014765.1:215142-234194 GCA_009767595.1 Symbiodinium kawagutii
GTGGCTGCGGTCTGGCCGATTTACCCTCGGCACGCAAGAGAGCGCTGCAGACCCAAAGTGGTTGTTGCATGTTGCTGTTGTTGAATGCTGTGTGCGTCTTGGCCAAAGTCCAGATGGCCACGTCTGTTGTGATTGGCTCTTGCTCCTCTGCCTTCTCCGTGTTGGCTGTCGTTCCCTTCTTTCTTTTGGGTTGTCTTCACTTGTGCCCGTAGTTGCACTGCCTGCTGCGGGCAACTGGTGCGTAGAGGCTTTGTGACGACAAGGCCTCGTGGTTGTGTTGCTGGCGTGTGTTGCTTGTTGTCGCTGCTTTTATTGATTGGTGAGCGCTTTGTTGCTTTCTGCTGTCGCTAGTGTGCTTTTCCTGGGTGTTTCTTGGTGTGCTAAGTGTTGCTGTGATGTGTGCGCTGCTTGTTGTTCACCAGAGCTTGTTGGCAATGGTGCTGTTGCACTGTTGCTGCTTGTGCTGAATGGAGTGGCGTTGTGCGGTCCTAGTCGTGTCCCTTGTTGTCTGGACAGTCCTGCTCGTGCCGTTGTGTTGTTGACTGTTGTTGCTCTTGTGGTGGTTCCAGTTCTGTTCCACGGTTGTGGCTCTTCTCTCCGTTGTCCTTGTTGCACCGTCCTGGTTGTCCATATTCGTCTCGCTTGTTGTTGGCGCGCTTGTCGTTCTTCGTCTCCTTGGCCTTCTCCTTGTTGCTCTTCAACCGTTGTTCTCCTCCAAAAGGATTGTTGTGGTTTCCGTAGCTCTTTCCTGCGTCGTAATGTTGTCCTTTTGCTCGATTGTAGTCGCCGTAGTGGTCGTACTCGTCGTAGCCCTTGTTCTCGTAGTAGCCCTTCTCTTTGTTCAATCCTTCACCGTTCCTTGTTCTTTGACTCCTGCTTTCTTCCTCCTATGTTCCAACATCCATTGCTGATGGTCCTCCACTGGAGTGTGTGTATGTGTGTGTGCCGGTTGTTGCTGATGTTGCCTCTGCAGTTGTGTATGCTGTTGGTTACGAAGAACCCTTCGCAGGCGCTCTCGGGAAAAAAACATCTCCACTTTGAAAAAAAAAGATGCCGCCAGGGAAATAGCTTCCTCCGCGACCCACCACAACCACGGTTGAAAATTGAAATGCTGCAATGTTTTTTCTCCTTGCTTGGCCTGATGCATAGCGATTCTTTGCAATGTCCTTTTTTTGGATAGCAGTGCGCATGCCTTTTGCTGGAACGAACAAAGCGGCGTCGCAAAAAAAATCAAGCCGAGGTTGGTTGACAGGCCATGATCGTTTTTGACTCATCATTGCCAAGGTGCATTGTTGCTGATTGTGATATCTGGTTGGTTTTAACTGATGCAATCGTTGCTGATTGTTGTTGATTGGTGTTGACAAATCTCCTGTGTTGTTCCTCATTCCTTCTTTGGCTGGTTCCTGCTTGTACCTGCGTGCCGGTGAATCCTTGTTCTGCTCCTAATGTAAAACCTAACCGTCTTGGGGACTCTGTTTCTTGCGGGCCCTTGTCTCGCCCATAGTCTCTGTTGTGTAATGATGGTCTCGGTGGATGCTTGCTTGTTGTTGCCAGTTCTCGTGCTGGCTCTGGCTCTGCTTCGGCCATTGTTGGTTGCCCTTGTGTAGTGCTACCTGTGCTTGTGTCAGGGTCAAGGCACCCTCCTCTGTTGGTCGTGTTTGCTTGTGTGTTGCTCCTGTTGTAGTGCTATCCTGTCCTTGTGCCAGGGTCAAGGCACTTCACCTCTTCGTTGTGTTTGCTGATTGTTGTGTGTGGCTGTTGTTTGATTTGAGATCCCCTGGTATTGTCGTTACCAGGATCCTCGCTCCGCTACCATGTAAAGTTTCACTGTTCTTTGCACTCTGATTGTATCACTTGGGTGGCTTTGCTTATTGTACCACCTGCTGTCCCCGCACGCACTTGTACTCTGTCCTTTTTGTCTCTCCTTGACTTGTCGACTGTTTTGTGTGGCCTTGAGCCAAAGCATTGTATGCATTGACTCTGCAGTGTCTGTACAATGTCTGTACAATCGTAGCCATCTATATTGTAGAACTTCACAATGAACATCACTATTGTAAATACTTGTACATTAACACATCCATCCATCCATCCATCCATCCATCCAGCTATCAATCTATCTACTTTTTACGTACGTTTTTGCATCTGTTTTTTCGTTCAAAACTGGTGGGTTGTGAGGCACTGAGCCTGTGAGCGCTGGCGAGTGGGGAAGCCGAGCGAGTCCGTGACTGTGGGGCCTGTGCCTGGAAACGGTTTTGGGCATTGCCCATGCAATGGCTACAAAGTGGGGCCACGGTGGGGTCCCCAAGATAGCTAAGCGGGTTTATGACTGGAATAACTACCAGTTATGGGAGATATAACTATCGTGGAGTGGCTTGTTCACCAACTTATATCTAGAGGGGACAAAATTGTAAACATGATTAACATGTGCTACATTGCTAGACAGCGTGGAGAGATTGTGCAACAGTTTAATTGGAACATGAGTGTTCATTGGCACTATTTGTAATCGAACTTTGGCCGATGAGAACATTCGACATTCACAGCTATTGGAAGTCAAAAGTGGACTTCTACATGTTGGATCATGACAGCCTGGCGGCGCTGGCTCCATTTGGGGCCTGGTTCCTACCATGATTCCACGGGTGTGGCTGTCACCAGTGGGACTTTAGTGCCTTCTATGGGAGCTCACATGAGTTGAAAGCACCAAGAATACAGTAGGAAATCTGTGGAAAAATCTGAATTCACGCGGGGAAATAGGAATAATCTATATGAAAATTTGATCAAATTTCGCAAACGCCACAAAATTTACAAGGAACATGGGGCTACGCCACCGATCCTGAAAAATTCATGTTGTTTTATTTTTTATAATGTTGAAAATGATTCATTGGCTGGGGTGCGCTTCAAGCACTCCTAAATCCATCTTGCTGCCCCCCGGAAAGCGGCCCCAAACATTCCGTGCTACCCAGGGCATCCGCTGAATGGCATGCTGACAGACATGGTGAGATCATAGTTGACGTAAACATTGAAAAGGGTGATGACAGATTTTTTTGAACACCAAGTGAAGTGGTCATCACCCTAGTGACAAAGGACCACCCTTTGTCATGACACATACCTGTTCTTTGAAAAGGGTGATGACCTGCTTGTGATAAATAGCAGGGACCTTGATGCAAATGTGCCATCAACGCTAGGAATAGCATGTGCTCGTTTTGGCAGATTCCGTGACATATGGACCTCAAAGGGCCAAGTAGCTTATCATCCATCATTAGCAGCAGCTTCCTAAGCAAACGTTGCTGACCATTTTTCCATCCATTAATTCTGGCAGGTCGGATTTCCCAATGATGACACATTGTCAATGATTCTAGACAATCAGCGGCGAATGTTTTTGGAAAGACACATCAATTGTTAGAAACCAAGTCTGCCATCTAAGATCAATTCAGCCGCTGCTGTTGCAAAACGCTCCAGCCAATAGTGGTTGTGATAATCTTCAGCAAAGCTGGCGGATGAGAATGATGGCCCCATAATTAGCTGCTAAAAACCTTATGTAAAGTGATAATGTTTGTGAAACCAACACAAACCATCTGGTGAATGATGCTTGACAGGGATAACAACCAACAATTAATCAAGAACAATAACCAACAACAGTGGCCACTTGTACTAGGTAGGTCAAGAAAAACGAACGACAATCGTTGATTAATGGCTGATACTAGTCAAGGTCACTGAGAGTGATGGTAAATCTATGGTTCCAGTGGAGTTATAAACCTTAAGCACAGCACATGACAAATCATAATCTAAGCTTAATCTAATTATAAGATGTTACAAGCTTTACTAATCACATATGGTTCGCCCGTCGATTCACCTAGGGTTCACCTACGGTTCACCTATGGTCGATCTATGGTTTATCTATGGTTGATGGTTCTTGATGCAATCATCATGGCAGATCCGGCAGTTCATCTCTCAGGACGGAAGATGCTGAGGCGCCAGCGGCGAGTCGTGGCGAGCCGCAAGCAGATCAGGGTGAGATATCTATATGGCTGGTGGTTGTTGATAGGGGTTATAACCATAAATAGTGGTTAATGATAGGAGGATGGGGGCCAACAAGTGGTTGTTTGAAGACAAGCAATATACTGGTGGCTTTGAACAAGGGTGACAACCATTGACAAGGTTGATAATAGGGGATAATAAGCAAGAATGAGGTTAGACAGCCACTTGTTGGTGGTTTGATTGACATGTTTATTTTCCCTAGTGATAATGAAAGGTTGGTTGGTTGGTTGACTTATATTTTTCAATAGGGGTGGTTCAACCACCGACCTGTTTTAGGTTATGCACGTAAATTAGCAGGAATAGATACATTTGTTTTAATGCACACACAGATATACATGTTTCATGCATTGTCATACATGCATATGTAACTTGCTTAGATACGCACAAATTTCCAAAATTGCATGTGTGATTACATTTCTCAAAAACCATGTGTGTATATAAATATTTACCTATATATATATATATATATTGTACCCCCTCCAAAAAAATCTACCTTTTATCAATGATTGATGAATAGATTTGGGATTGTTTATTGAAGTATATACATACATAAATGTTTCTTTATATTTAGTTAGGGGTCGCCTCGCCTTGTTAGTATACTAACCCTATCAGTAACCACTATTAATGGTTATAACCCCTATTAACAACCACCAGCCACATAAATATCAACAACTTGAGCCAGCAGAAAAAAAAAAAAAAAACAGCCCCACTGTTCAACCACGGCCCCCGGTGCAGGCGGTGCCTGAGGCCGAGCAGGAGAGGGACCACGAGCCGAGGGTCTGGGAGGGCAGGGCAGGCAGCAGGTCGACCAATCATCGTAACCAGCACAAGTAAGTTAACCAGGTTAGATGATGGTATCACCATGATGGTATCAAATCTAATTTATATTTGGTTAACTAGTTTATCATCATCATGGTATCAAATTTAGATGATTGGTATCACTATGATTTAGTGCTTGTATCATTGTTAGTAAGGGTATACAATATTGTTAATTAGCCGTATCTATTACCATCTACTTACTTGTAATAGATATGTCATTCTTGTTATCACCATGATTGGGAATGGCTATTGATCAAGGATGGCTTCTCAAAATACAGGTAGGGACCCCCACGGTATCCTCCAGTTGTGGTTGGTTTATGACTAAAAATGAATAATATCGGATGATGTCGGTGTGCCTCTATTTTAAGAAACCACCATATATTAAAAGTAACAGCCAAGTGATTATCTAGTAATCACTTGCTTGGTGACGATTTTTGCTAGCAACACTAAAACATATTAGTAGAGAGACATAGATGATAGGTTAATATTGCGAAATATATCAGCAATGATTCAACGATAGTAGTATTGATCTTTTAGCAATAGCCCAGTAATTACTCAAGATATTAGAACATTATATTGGTAACAAGCATCACTAAGAAGCATTTCAGATACGTTGTATTGAATTAGGAGCTATGATCCTAGTATCACCAATGATTGATGGTTTATTATTGCCATAGGTATGTGGTGATGATTGCTTAATTGTTTCTAACATGTTTGGGGCACATGTATACAGATATGTGTACATATGTATACACATATTCATTGACATAAATATATATATATATATGTTTGGTGATGATTGTTTAATTGTTTCGAACATGTTTTGGGTACATATATACAGATATGTGTACATATGTATACACATAGTCATTTGCATATACGTATATATTTGGTGTTGATTGTTTAATTGTTTTTAACATGTTTTGGGCTTATATATACATATATTTGTACATATTTATGCCAAATTTTTTTTAACATACATATATATATATATACATATATATACATATGATATGCATATATTTTCACATGCATATTCACTACACAATTGCCATTTGCATTGGATGGTTGATGCTGTCAACGATTGTGCAACCATCGTTGCTTCGGCGAGGAACCGTCGGAAGCCTCACTGCTGGGCCTGGCGGAGTTTCGCTTGGAGGTCAGCATCCGTGGTGGCAGAGAGGCTGCGTCAGATACGTTTGGAGGATGGATCGATGATGATTCGACGGTGGTTAGATGATGGATAGATGATGATTAGATGATTGTTAGATTCAGATGATGGTTTATCATGCCTGATTTGTGATGCGTTAGTTGATGGTCGATTGGTTAATGGTTTTTTCATGGCTAATTGATAGCTAATTGATCTGTCAGAATGGCTATCAATGGCTATTCAAAGTTATTCAGCAGCTAATGATGGATAGTGGTTTGAGGTTAGGCTCCTGGTTCATGGTGTTAATGAAAGGTTGAGGTTGTGATGCTAAATGATGATCAATGATGGCTCATGGCGGTTGAGGAGTAACAGTTCTTCAACGACAGAGATGCAGAGCGTGGAATGATAGTTATTCCTAGTAAGTAGGGAGCGATTCGGATCCTGGATGAGCGCTGAAGCTATCGCATAGTTTTTATTGTTTGCAAAAACAACAACTCGTGCACATTACTGGTTGCGGATGGTTTATGACGGTTTATGCTGATGGTTCATGATGGATTTTTGCATCGGTTTTTCCGCAAAGTTCGGAAGCACCTCGCAGGTGTTACCAGTGGTTCTACAAGGTGGGCCCCCAACCACTGAACTAAGTTGGCTTATAACCCCTACTGGTAGTTGACCCTAGTTAGATAAGTTATAAACCAACTTGTTAGTGGTTATACCCGGTAGTTAACCCTAATTAGATAAGATATAAACCAACTAACCTAAGTGGTTGGGGGCCACTTTGTACCCCGGTGGTTCAGCACCTCGTCGCTTCGGGCTGGGACCCGGGGGTCCCTCGAGGCGGTGGACAACCACTCCTACTACTCCGTCACCGATGGCAGCGGCGTTCGGCTGAGTGGCCTGGCGAGGAGAGGAGAAGTGCCCCGAAAAAGCAACGACGGCCTTGGGGTTCGACCTAGCCAGTGACTGGGGAACCGCAACTATGGTTGGTTTGTGATGTTTATTGCTTAATATTGCTAATAAGGATTTTAATGTCAATGATGTTTTGGGGGGCGCCCCTATTTTGAGAAACACCCAATTTGGGTTGTGGGGATAAACGAGTTTCTGTAGGGGAAAACCAACACTTTGATGGTTTTATGTGAGTTGAAGCACTATTTCATAGGACGAACCTTGAATCCCCAAAACGTGGTGGTTCTCCACGTTTAGTTTCACCCAGGATTGATGATTGATAACAGATTGTCATGGCTTTCGATCGCCATTGATGTTTAACCATCTGATACTCACAAGTAACAGGGTCAATAGATGGTGGATAGATGCCAAATCGCCCGGCTTCTATGGGCTAATACTCCTGGTGAATAGCCAAGTTCATGAATCACCAAAGCCATGATTAGTTGGGTATGAGCCAAAATAATGTGACCCAAAAACCAATGGTGTTCTTGTAAAATGATCATTTTTGGTGGGTGATTGGTTACCCTGTGGCTTGGCACATACCCAGCTGGTGAATTTATTCTTCATCACCAAGGACTCTGGGCGGATTCCAGCTATGAACTTAGTTTGTAGCTTTTTTGGGATATGATTGATTTACCATACAACCACTAAAAGTTAGATTTTTAGCAAGGGATCTAAAAGCCACCAAGGAATCGAATGAATTGACACCTATTGTCATAGTGGTGAATAGAGGATATGCTGGCAGCCCAGGCAGGAACATCACCGTTGATTGGTGGCTACACCTTCACCGATTGGTGATCCACTCTTGGTGACTTAAAGCAACCACATTGCATGGTAGAGTCATGCTCATGCTGGGCCCTACCCTTCCAGTAATCTGTGCAATAAGTAGCCATCCCCACTTGGGGTCCACTGGTTGCCTACTCGAGAGGCCATGTGACAAGGCCATGTTTTTTCCATTGCAAATTGTGGAGATGCCGAATCAATGTTGATAGGTTTGGTGGTGAACGATGGAAATTCTGAGGGTCGCAGGAACTATTTCTGTCGCATTGAGCAGTGTCAAATCACCCAAGTCAGTCGTTGGTGCGTAATTACCTGTACTATACGTGTGAGCTCAACGATCCGATTGGTCAAGGGTGAGTTGACCTGGTTGACTGGCTGGTAGAGGGAAGCAATCTCCATGGTTTATAAGAGTTTGGTTCGTTTTTCTGTGGGAATTCGCAATACTTGCAAGCCACTTGACTACTGAATGATTTAATCAACAAGGACCCACCGTATTTTCGTTTATGGACCAACTATGGTTGGTCGATGATCCAATGATTCCAAGATGTTGAAAGTATCCCGAGTGTTTGCAAGCGTTGTCATCTTCAAAGAATCTCGGTTCCCAGGTAGTTGGGCCCACCAGTCCTGGTCCTTCAACCCGCCCTTCAAAGCAGTGGGTCATCCCTAGGTCTTTTGGTGGCTCCTCGTGTCGACATCATCGGGGCCCAGGCCATGGCCAGCAGCGCGCTGCACGGGTAGTATATGTAGTTCAGCATGAACACCATGAAAATATATTTATTGTTTATGTGTTTATTTACATATATACATTTATTTATATGTATACATATAAATAAATAAATATATATATATATATATCTTTATATTTATATATATACATATATATATATATGTATATATGTTTATTTATATATTGATACATATAGATTTACATTTATTTATATATATGTGTGTATGTAATTATACATATATATATTTACATTTACATACACTATGTATATATATATATGTATATAAATATATGTATATGTATATATACATATATATTTTTTACATATATTTATACATACTATGATTAGTGTACTAGGCATTAGGGCACTACAAGTAACATAGGTAGTATACCGACAATGTGATTGAATGTGTACAAACATAGTATGGATTGTTCGCAATGATTTGTGAATAGATGTGACCGTGGCTGTGTCGAAGCCCCCAAGCTTACCTCAACCGTGTCACGTGGTGGTACCCATCGTGTAGCTAGATAGGTAGGCAACGCCCCTTGAGTTGGGCCAATTGAGCTGGGATACCATTGAAACCTCATAGGTTGATACCACCAACGTTATTTGGAATGATATTTAGACTTTCAGATCAAACAAATTAATCCACAGCAGATTAAGCCAAACGGATTATCGAGGATTTGATGTTCAAGACCAAAACATTTTGACGGCTGCGCAGCAGCGTAGAGTATAACTCGGGTGTCATGTGGTGCCAAAGCAGGACCTTGTTTTCAATGCCGGGACTGAACGGCAAGAGGTGCAGGGCGATAGAAAATATGCGTAAATCAACTTGTTTTCATACCTGTTGGGTTCTATTTATGTAAACTCCCATGAACGTGATGAATTTGGCCACTTCTATGCACTTACATGGTAGCTCTCGATTGGTGGGCGCATTTTTCCACGGTCAGCAAGTTGGTTTTGTCTCAGAAAATCTGGCCGCGCTCCGCAGATCCTGGAACATGTTTGTTTCTTCACGAACCTGGACATGTGGGCATGTTTGCCGGGGAAGTCAACATCCAATTCGTGGGAAATACCAGCAATAAACAGCGCAGATTGTTGGCTCATCCATGGCCTTGGCTAAGTACCTGCAGTTGCCCTGCGGATTTCAGAGAGTATAGGTACAGTAGACCATTTGTGAACAAACCCCGTTGCCGTGCTATTTTATGAAGATCGTACCCTGCTTCCATTCTGCCATCCACAAATATTTACATAATGTGTACATCAGTAAAGGACGGGTACACCAGAATTCATGAAGATTATTGTTTTGAACGAGTACCCATCAGTCAAATGGTCTAATGGGCGCACAAATTTACGGAAATATTTCGCCCCGAAACCTCATCGCCCCCAATCTCTTGCCAAAGGGTTTCCATATGGCGGGCTGGTTTCAATCGGCGTTGACAATGTTAAACATCACCAAAAACAACCAACCTGCGAACAAACGAGTTGTTGATAATGGTTAAACAATTGCAATCACCAACACCTAGTTATTGACTATCATTATATAGCAATTATCATCAATCGTAAATGCTTAATCAACCAACAAAGCAATCACTTTTCACATTACCATTCAAGGATGATCATCGCCAACAATCAGCCATTGTCATCCCAGTAGCTTGGTACTTTGCAATCATTTCTTGGACCCCGGGGGCTAAGGGGGTATTATATATATAGATATATATATATATATATGTACATTCATTTTTGAATAGAAATGAATGTATATATATATATATTTTATATATATATATATATATTTATTTATTTTATGTATATATAAAAATATTTTATCTAGATATATATATATATATATTCTTTACATACACATCATCGAAATATGATATGTGATTTGTCATGATGGATACATATTTGCATTTGAATTTTATTGGCCGGAAGGTCCAAGATACATGTATCGGTCAAATTAAGGATAGATGAATGTACATATTCATATATATGTGTATATAGATGCATGTGGATATGTATATGTTTCTACCGTGCATTTACAGAAACTTCACAACTTTAAGAACATGCATATACCATGATGATTGCTGAATTTGTATTATATCAAAATGATTTTTTGCTTGCACACCATACGTGTGAAAAGGCATATTCATAAATGCTACCCAGCCCTCCAATGATCTCAAACTGCTCACGTTTGATGGGGAAACTACAATTGGTACTGGTGCACCATTTAGGGATATGCTTTTAATATTCTTTGCATATACTAAA
This sequence comes from Symbiodinium kawagutii, assembly GCA_009767595.1. Lineage (NCBI taxonomy): Eukaryota > Dinophyceae > Suessiales > Symbiodiniaceae > Symbiodinium > Symbiodinium kawagutii. The sequence goes on from VSDK01014765.1 coordinate 225,868, forward strand.
AGATATGTATACATATTATAGAATTATCAGCAATAGATTACAGTAGTACTGCCATATTTTTTGATGTGTATCAAACACCATTTACGTATAAAACATGGTGATTTTCACAGTGATTGATGAACAATAGATAGTTTGGTTGATAAACATGTTTTTCATATGGGTGGTTTAACCACCAACCAGTCATGGATTGCCATAGATCATATTCAACTTTTGCACAAGTCAATCCCATGCGGCGTGCAGGTGACTTCCATCGATGGAGACTGGGGCCCGCTGAGCTTGAGGAAGGTGAAGCAGGTGGGGCTGGAGCCGCTAAGCTGGAATCGCCGTGGTTCTTGGTAGATGCTAAGGAGTCACTCATGAACGTTAATTTACATATAATGGTTGATAACATGAATCAACCATCACTATGAACTGGATTACTGTATAGAAATGTGAATGTTGATTGATGCATGGTTGCTAATCCCAGTTGCAATTTGTAAGCCACAATAAGATTGAATTTAATCATGAATGATGGTGGTCAATGGTAGATCCAGCAGTGAATCGATGGTTCAGAGCCAACATCAATGCTGTGCATCTGTCGTTACATACTCGTCGTAGAGCTATGGTACGCATCCGCACTTGAATATCAGCCATCACCAGTCATGTGTTGATTGTCATGCAACATTCTCAATCATCATCAACTTCATCATCACCTTCACCTTCATCACCTTCATCACCATCATCATCATCAACCATGGTGAACGCAAACATCATCAACTCACTAATCTGTCGTGGTGTGTTCGACCTCTCCACCGTGCCATGGCGTGCCCATCGGACATGGCACACAGCAGGAAGGATGGCTATGTGGAGCTTTCATCTAGTGACAGCCCCCAGCTGATTGAAATTCATGCGTTCTGTTTGAACGGTGAAGGATGCAGCATGAGCCTGTGCCCTTCCACATTGGGAAGGGAAGTGGTTCAGATAGTTTCAAGGAAACTTTTGCCAAGGAAAGGTGCAAAGATCACTCTCCACCACCTTGCCGCACCCCTCATTCTGCACCAAACTCTGCAAGAGCAAGGCATCACTGGTAAGGCTGCAACTTTGTCTTGCACTTATGTTCCCACCGACCTGCTTGCTGCATGCAGATTTGTCGCGGGGTTCACAATGACAGAGGAAGAGACGGCCTTGCACGGGGTCACGCAAATAAGTGGTACGTCTTACATCATTTGCCTGTGCCATCTTCCCGAAAGCCTTCATACCTTGATTCTTGGCGATGACTTTGATGAGAACATGGATCGGGCCACCCTGCCGAGCAACCTGCAAACTTTGACATTTGGCAGTAGTTTCAACCAAAGCCTGGATCGGGTGACTTTGCCCAGCAACCTGCAAGCTTTGACATTTGGCAGTAGTTTCAACCAAAGCCTGGATCGGGTGACTTTGCCCAGCAACCTGCAAGCTTTGACATTTGGCAATGGTTTCAACCAGAGCCTGGATCGTGTCACCCTGCCAACCAACCTGCGAACTTTGACATTTGGCAACGGCTTCAACCAGAGCCTGGATCGTGTCACCCTGCCAACCAACCTGCGAACTTTGACATTTGGCAACGGCTTCAACCAGAGCGTGGATCGGGTCGCCTTAGCAAGCGACTTGCAAACTTTGACATTTGGCCGTTCTTTCGACCAGAGCTTGGACCGGGTTATCTTACCAAGCAACGTGCAAACTTTGACGTTTGGTTATAAATTCAACCATGGCCTGGATCGGGTCACCTTGCCCAGCAACCTGCAAGCTTTGACATTTGGCAATGGTTTTAAGCAGAGCCTGGACCGGGTCACCCTTCCGAGCAACCTGCAAACTTTGACATTTGGCTATAGTTTCAACCAGAACATGGATCAGGTCACCTTGCCGAACAACCTGAAAACTTTGACATTTGGATATTTTTTCAACCAGAAGATGGATCAGGTCACATTGCCGAGCACCCTGCAAACTTTGACGTTTGGCTATAGTTTCAACCAGAACATGGATCATGTCACCTTGCCGAACAACCTGGAAACTTTGACATTTGGATATTTTTTTAACCAGAAGATGGATCAGGTCACATTGCCAAGCAACCTGCAAGCTTTGACATTTGGCGATTCTTTCGAGCAGAACCTGGATCGGGTGACTTTGCCCAGCAACCTGCAAGCTTTGACATTTGGCAGTAGTTTCAACCAGAACATGGATCAGGTCACATTGCCCAGCGGCCTGCAAATTTTGACATTTGGCAATGGTTTCAACCAGAACCTGGATCAGGTCACATTGCCAAGCGGCCTGGAAACTTTGACATTTGGCAATGGTTTCAACCAGAGCCTGGATCGTGTCACCCTGCCAACCAACCTGCGAACATTGACGTTTGGCCTTGGTTTTAACCAGGGCCTGGATCAGGTCACCTTGCCAAGCAACCTGCAAGCTTTGACATTTGGCAGAGATTTCAACCAGAGCCTGGATCGTGTCACCCTGCCAACCAACCTGCGAACTTTGATTTTAGGCTATAGGTTCAACCAGAGCCTGGATCATGTCGCTTTGCCGAGCAGCCTGCAAACTTTGACATTTGATGTTTGGTTTGACCAGAGCCTGGATCGGGTCACCCTGCCGAGCAGTCTGCAAACTTTGACATTTGGTTCTCGTTTCAAACAAAGCCTGGATCGGGTCGCTTGGCCCAGCAACCTGCAAACCTTGACATTTTACGATGTTGTTGACCAGAACCTAGATGGAGCCACCTTGCCGTGCAGTGTCTGCAGGATTGTTTGGAAGCGCTTCGTGGGAGATGAGCCTTCTTGGCGTGCTCAACAAATGGTGATAGCCACAGATTGATTGCGAAAGCCTTCATCGGGTCGCCTTGCACCAAGAGGTGTTTCTCGCTTGCCCATGCCATTCGGGCGGGGGACCACCAAAAACAAACTTGTTCGGCCATCTCCGTTTTGATATCCACTACATATGTGAGATCACGTGTGAAATGCAAATTGTTTTTGTCATCCCTGTTTTGCACAACAAAGGTACCCAGTACATGCATGTGCATGCCATTTTGTAGAAAAACATTCATATGTTCGAGTCATTTTTCATTTGAGATTTATACCATGTCATTTTGTAGTGATGAGACATGATTGATCATGAAGGATCCAGTTTTGGGCAAGTTCATTTTGTAGAGGTTAGCAATTCCGAGTCGTGCATTCAGGAAACATTTTGTAGAGATGGCCACCAAAAAAATGTTCACTAGTTGCGCATAACACTATTTTACACTAATTCACGAGACTATTAAACCTCTAGAATATCCCGTGTTTAAAGTGAGGGGCGTGGAACCTCATGCAAAAGTGGCTACAAAATGCATTTTGTTGTGAAGTGGGGCGGCCTGATCGTTTTGTAATGTGCATGAACTGGATGGACAGACCTTAGGTGCACTCAAGTTGCTATACCAATCTCTACCTGGATTGTCGTTTTTACATGCTATAAGACACTGAATGTCACCAATTGGCACGAATTGACCCGAATTGAAGCATATCAATGAAACTATATTCATCTATGATCATCAATGTTCATCATTGCTCACCCATATTTATTCGCTACACGCTACAATTTGCTTTTGAGTTTGCAATACATCGATTTCATCTTGACTACACACAGTTTCTGTGTTTTTGATGCTGTCATCAATTGTGTGAATAAGATTCACTACAAAATGATTTCTCAATCTGTTTGGTAACATGAAGGTATTTTGAGATCCGAGTATATATAGATGTTGGCTGATCATTTAGTGGACAGTTTGTGTTTTCAGTGGGCTAACACCAGTGGAGATGGGATCAGTGTGGGCTTGAAACACAATTCCCCTATTGACGGCGGTTGCATTTCCGATGATTGACCAGAATTATCCACAGGCAACTATTTCTGTGATCAACAAATTCACCAATATCAGCCATCAGTAGCGATTATTCATCATGAATCATCACGACCATTATTGATACTAAACCATCAATTGCATAGGTTACTATCAACAATAATCAGTAGTGATTGTTCTCATGATGGTTCTCTCTCTCTAGTTCTATATATATATATATATATATTCATATATTTATATATATATATATGTACTCTCTCTCTCTCTCTACACATCTATATGTATACATATATGTAAATATTTATATATATATACAGTGACCATCGTGAACATATTTTTTTCCACTCATGTTCAAACCACCTTTGAATTATGACTATTCCATCACTATTTGTTTGCTACTTAAGCCATAATATCCTAAAGCCTTATTGGCCCCTTGTTACTAAAAGTCATGTGTGAATCAAACTACACAGTTGTTTGAGCAGGAATCGCTTCTAATAGTGAATCACAAAGTAATGAGTTGAAATCATAAACTAGTGAGTTTAAATCCCTAGCTAGTTTGCTACATGGGTTTGTCCATCAATGGTGTATCCTTATAGTTGATTGGTTTGGCTGTCAACCATGGCTATGAACTTGGATGGTTAGTACCACCATGGCTATAGACAACCTCGCATAGTTTGCTACCAAATTGGTGAATCGCTCATTAGTAGACATTAGTAATAGCCACTGATGATCATCAACCATCAAACACCATTCATCAATACACCATTCATTAATAGTAATCAATAACCATTAATGACAACCATTGAATAACCATTCATCAATAATCATTCATCAAACACCCTTCATAACCATTAAATATCCATTTCTAATGAATCGCTACGCCTGCTCCCTAAGGCATCCAATCGCCTCTTGACATCCGCGGCACAAGGCGAAGTCGCCGCTCCGCCAAGTTGCAGATGGCCCCATCGAGCCTGGCAAGTGGTGCCTGGGACAGCCCTGGAACGGTGGGGAGTGATCGAACGTATGGTGAAGGAAGGGTGAATGGATGGTGAATCATGGTATAGAAATGGTGAAATGATGCTTATTTCATGGCTAATCAATGCTTGAGTAATGGTTCATTCAGTAATGGTTAAGTAATGGTTAGTTTAAAATCAATTGATGGTGAAATAAGAATGGTGAATGGATGGTGAATCAATGGTGTAAGTAACGGTTAATCAGTGGGGAATGGATCGTGTGGAAATGTAGCCTACAATGACTGAAACATGTTGTCTATACATGTTATTGAATTATAGACAATGATAGATATATTGAATAAATTGACAGACTTACTCTGTAACTGTCTATAAATGTAGCGCATTGCGTTTTCCATGTTTTTTGATAGACATGTAGTCTATAGGCAATGCATGGTGATGGGTACGTTTCATTGTAACTCTGTATAACTCCGCTTTTTGATACAAATGAGCCATCAGTAGCCATAATTGTGAAATGTTCTTGTTCATTTAAAAATGTTTTTTGATTGCAAATTCTTAGCACATAAATTCATACTTATCAATATATAGACTCTGATAGATAGACAAGAAAAAATGGATAGGACTAAATTCTTATCCAGGACTGCAGTACTCAGATAAATGTGTTTGCAGAGATAGATAGATAATAGGTATAAACGTATCACTTTACATAGACTCTGATAGACATAAATGCATTATTCACTGCGTCGTGCAGTACATTCAGGGGTTGCTGCTAGTATGCTACCTTTTCCCACGTGTCTTATTGCGTTTAACCAGTTAGAGAAAGTGTCAGGACTGTGTCGCGATACAATTTGTCATGGACGGTTGAACTATACCTATGCAAGGAGTTGTTGTCGCCAGTAATGTCTTGTATACATATGTAGCGATAGGCAAACAAATACCAAACAACTGCAAGAGAAGCAAAATCTTCTTGCAGCTACCCAAGAGTAAGTGGTTGGTGCAAGGGGGTTCAACAGGGTATATTCAGCAATATGTTGTTTATCATTAGCTGCTGCCGCTGCTGTTTTTGCTGTTGTTTTTTCGTGTTGGTGCTTTTGTTGCGGTTGTTGTCATTCAGTATTGCAATTATACTACGATTTCTTCATTATAACTTTTTTACACATCTAAAAAAATACTGATTTGTTCACTATCACTTTTCTGTACAACTTCCTGATACCGTACTTGTAAAAGACCATCAAAACCATCATGGTGTCCAAAGAACAGGTGTCCTGAGCCACATGTTGATCAAGTTGATGCCACAGGACACCGGTTTTGTTGAACATCATCATGGTGTTTGCCAACATTCAATGTGTACGAAGTATACTAAACAACATTCAACTCATTGTGAGTATGGAGTATACTAAATATTTAGCTCATTTTTTAGTATTAGTTTGTATGCTAAGTATACTAAGCATTGAATTCTAGTGTTGCCATCGACTGTTTCTGGTCTGTCGCCGAAAGGTTGGGCGACGCACCGGACTTCACAATCGATGGGTCGTCGGAAATTCTGCTGAGAGTGCCGGGTGCTCAGGGGGCGCAGTCAAACTTCAAAGTGTGGTCAATGGCACTTACTGATGGTGAACTACGGATAATAAGGGCTTGTACAAGGGTCAATTATGGCAAATAAGGATAAATAAGGGCTTATGCAAGTAGAATACAAGTAGATTGTAGATACTGGTACATGGTGGCTCATCAAACATGCACGAGAAGCTGTATGGCTGCCTCGGAGGTTCTTGTTCCCAGTGGAAGCACAACCACGACACCCAACTGGTTGTTTCACCGGGTAAATCCGTGGTCGCTTTGACCTGTGGTAGTTGAGGCTTGGATTGAGCTCTTGGGGTGGACATCTATATGATAAGTGGTATAAGTCAAGTTGGTGGACTTAACAGCCACGGGTTTAACATGTTACAAACCTGACAACTTAGCTGAACAAGTGGTATATATATATATATAGGGGTTTCTCAAGTCATAGTGGTTCCCCCAAAACATTTTTCACAGTAACCATTCATGGTAATAAACCATCCATAAGTTTGGGGTCCCTTATGTTGAGAAACCACCAGAATTGCTTCTAACCATGATGAATGTAGCCACTTCCAGCGGATCCAAAGCTGGGCATCTGCGGCTCCCTGTCAGTTGGCCACTAGGCATCGACGAGATTGGCGAGCCGATCCCTATGTGCCTGGGCACCGGTGCTCCCCAGGTGGTGAGATACCCTTGGCATTGCGGTTGTGGTTGGCTAGAAGACATGGGATGTTCGATGGTTAACAATGCTTCATGGTGGTTAGCCAACGATAGTAGCTTGTGTTCTTCTTATATTATTCGTTCCGGATTATAATAGGTAACAATAGGGGATGTAGCCTGCAATGATGAATAAACAACTACTAGTTGGTGGATTGATTGACATGCTTTAGGTTCATAATATTTGGGATGCTTGGTTGATTGGCTAATATGTTTGGGACTTAAATCGCCAACCAGATTCCTATGATCAGCTATAGGTCATTGGAACCATAGGGAAGTAACGCATGGGCAAGTGGTAACGCACGGGCAAGTGGTTTCACATATCCATCCTGATTCATAGCAATCTCTGCCATGAAGACAAGGGAAAACCGTTCGGAGTGGCAGTAGATTTGGTTGAAGGTTGATTCTAAGGCAGCTTATGTTTTGAACCGATAGGAGTGCTTCTCAAGTCGTAAGGGTACCCTTAGGTACCATCTAGTTTATGATCAATTTACAAGTGATAAACCAAACATAAGAAACTTGGGGTGCCCCAAACTGGCTTAAGAACCCCAAAAGATAGGTGAGATGGCCTTGGAGGATGCACTTGCACTTGCAAGTTCATTTGCTCACTATCAGGCTGTTCCCATCGGTGTCTCCAAAACTGGGCATCATGATCAAGCATTCCCTATGCTTCCACTTACCATGATAGCAAGTGCTTCCAGCTGGTTTCTACCATTGTTGTTTTTTGGTTGTTGACCTCCTGTATGTGTAACTCAAAGCATAGGGTCTTGGGATTATTAGCCATCATGAAGAACTGAGCTCTCATTATCACCGAATACAGACCATGATCAGCCAATCACTACTTGATCACCAGTCAATCATTTGTCGATCACTTGTTTTTGACATTATTGGCCATCATCAACTATTTAGGCATTCATTATTTTTGAACACGAGTTGTCCTCAAGAACTAGCTTTAACAGTTGACATTATCGTTACTAGGGCCATTTTCAAATAATTTATGCTTATACTAGCTATCTTCGCAACATTGAGTAGTAGCTACGTCATGAATCAACATTATCGGCCACCTGGAACAGTTTTGGTCATGGGAGGTTGTTTCCAGAAACAATTTCAACATGGAGTGCTTAGCTGGGAAAAATGCAAGAAATTGCAGATGCCAACAGGAAGACTTTCATGTACACCGACAAAGGCAAACGAGGTAACTATGAATTTCTGGAAGACGGGCTCGAACAGGTTCAGCA
>VSDK01014765.1:240499-242999 GCA_009767595.1 Symbiodinium kawagutii
TGGGGTTGGCCCAGGGGGGGGGCCCTAGCCACGGGGGGGGCCTAGCCACAGGGGGGGAAGCCATGGGACATGGGTGATGAAGGTACATGTGCTGCTGAAATGATGGTGAATTGGAAGGATTTGAGTGGTTTTTGAGGGTTGGATGATGGTTGTTGCCAGGTGATTGCTGATTGATGATGTCTAAGCGATGGTTAGTGATGGTTGGTGCTTGAAAAGTTGGGAAGAATGATAGAAGTGGAACATGCTCAGTGAACTGACAGACCAAGAAGAACGTGTGGTAGCTTGGATAGGAACCTGGTTCAGAATCGCGGATGGTAAGCACCAACCAGCACATGCCTCATTTAGGCTTTGACGTTGTTGGCTCATATTGGTGGATCATATCGGTTTCCGAGTGGTGGCTGTTCTTGCGGATTAAGCGTCATGGATGTGATTGAATCCATTGCAATATTTACTATCACATTGACATTTACCATATAAGTTTATTATCCCTTTCAGCAACTGGGCCGGTGGTGTAATTGTTTTTTTAACGAAATCAGCGGTGTGGCAGAGCGAAGCCTTTCAAAAATGTAACTGTTGATTACTGTTTGTCTATACCCGTGAGTGTAAGGATTCTCTATTATCACGTTGATTGATGAGAAAACTAAACAGAGACCTTTGTATTTTAGTTGATCAATATTATAGTTGTGGCATGCAACTATATTTGTACAATCATGTATAATAAAGGTACGGTATGTCACTTATTTGTTGTCATGTAGACCCAAATGTCGTGACTCCTTCATTTCAATTATATAGTGATTACGCGTAATGTTCTTAATTTGGAGATTGCGTTCGGCCTGTTTCTCAGGGAAGTATCGCATCCTCTGATTTTTACTCACCACTTGCTTACCCATCAGTTCTCGACGATCTCTTGCTAGTGATTTGGACAGTTTCCTCAGCGAATTCGTGGACTGATTTAAGTGGCTGAGTTGCGAGGAGAAGAAAGCAAGTGATTTGCAAATTGTTGATAACTTGCTGAGATTAAAAATCAGCTTGATTGTGGCTGGCCATTGCTTTGCACCAAAGGTTTGTTGTAATCACAGAGTGATCTCTTTGTTTGGCCAACTGCTGCAACGAAATGGTTTGACCCAGTTATATCAGAGGGTGATTATCAAATCATATCTAGGTATCAATATTCATGGCTAACAAAAGTCATCACCAAACGTGACGACCAAAAGGGGACCAACAGCTACCACCAAAAGCTATCAGTGTCAGCATTTCTGCGAGAGTATAACTAAACATTCACCACAACTATAACATGCTATCACTAACAGCTCGCTGGCTGAAGCCTGTCCCAAAATTCCTTGGCCGTTTAACCTACATCGCATCGCACGGTGGAACATTGAGGCTGCACGGGCATATCTGTGATGCCTGGTCCTCAGCCTGTCGCTAAGCCACATGGCAAGGTATGGCTTCATGGCGGGGGGAATATGCGCAATACCAAGTAGTTAATGATGGGGAATATGGAAATAGAACGGTTGACAATGATGGGGGATATAGCCAGTCAATACTAACAACGTCTAATAACTCATAGTAATTTGATACATCGTCTCTTGTTTGGGTTCCCTAGTTTAAGAAACCCCCATATTGGTCGTTTGGCTTTTTGGTTGGTCCTGATGCCATCCGGCCCTGCTGAGGCCGATTCATCAAGATGCGTCGGAAGCCCCGGATGGGCAAGACTGAAGTGCTTGAAGCTGCCAACAGAAATAAGTCATGAAGAGGGACTGAGAGAGAGATGTGTCTATTGTATATGTACGGTACCAATATCTAGCTATACACGTACACACATGCATTATTTGGGAGCAGACCGGGTGAACAGGCCTTGCAATATCGATGAGCACAATATGTGCAAGCTAAGAATATCCTTACATCCCACTATTGGTGTTTCTTTAAGTCGGGAACCCCCAAATCATCCTCAAATAGATTGTTCTAAATGATTCATGGGTGATTTTAGGGGTCTCCCAATTTGAGAAACACCCATATGCATGGACAGCTTGAGAACTTCCACAGGGGCCCCCGAGGGCATAGGGTCACCCCAGGCGACGGAGAGCCACTGGCGAAGTAGATCGCTGGGGTGCCAGAGCTCAGGATCACCGGTCGGCCAGGGCTGAAGTCCATGCTGCATGTGTTCGATTCAAAATAGTTGATGGTGGTTAATGATGCTTGGGAAATATGCTGAATGTGGTTGGTTGATGGTGGTTGATGGTGGATATTGACGGCTTGGAACTATGCTTGATGTTGATTAATCTTGGTTCATGGGGGTTAGCCGTTAGTGATGCTTAATGATGATTAATGTTGGTTGATGAATATTGCCTATGGTGGTGAATAATGGTTAATGAAGCACCACGGTCGCATACTGATTGATGCTGATTGACCAAAATGTTGATGAATTATTGTACAGTTTTGTTGAGAGGTCAAGCATCCACAACAATCATCAATGAAGAATAACTACAAGGTTCAAGTT
>VSDK01014765.1:247999-304046 GCA_009767595.1 Symbiodinium kawagutii
AGTAGTAGTATTAATAGTAGTAGTGATAGTAGTTAGTAGTAGTAGTAATATTAGCAGCAGCAGCAGCAGCAGCAGCAGAAGTAGTAGTTGTTGTTGTAGTAGTAGTAGTAGTAGTAATAGTAGTAGTAGTAGTAGTAGTAGTAGCAGTAGTAGTAGTAGTAGTAGCAGTAGTAGCAATGGCAGTGATAGTAATGAGAGAGAAAACAAATATTATTACCAATATTAGTAGGACATGGGACAAGTGGTGGACATCCAAAAGATTTTGGAGGATGTCAGGGGTGTCGGGCAAGGGGTTTGTAGAAACCTCCAGATGAAACATAGCTCGCTCGGCCCGGTGACCTAACTGTTGAATTTCGATTGATGACTTTCGATCTAAGTTGGTCCATGCTTATGCTGAACAATGCTAAACAGTTGTCAACGCTGACCAAACATGAAGCGCAAGTGTTCCAATCATGTTGACCCATGGTATTTCCAACATCGCCGTTCTCGACAGGTGTGCTTTGAATCGCTTGAGTTTGCCTGCGCGAAGACCATGATTTGAAGAAACACTTGTTAAGCGCTTTATCAACATGCCAATCATTCTCAATCATAGTCATCAACCATTGCCTTATGGCGAACCATTGATGATAGTGAAAGCACCATCAACTTGCTGATCGGCCGTGGTGCGTTCGACCTCTCCACCGTGCCATTTCGTGCCTCACATGGCATGCAGCAGCAAGGATGGCTATGTGGAGCCATCATCTGGCGACAGCACCGAGCCGATTGAAATTCATGTGTTCTGTTTGAACGTTGAAGGATGCATGGTGAGCCTGTGCCCTTCCACAATGGGAAGGGAAGTGCTTCAGATAGTTTCAAGCAAACTGTTGCCAAGGAGAGGTGCAAAGCTCACTCTTTGCCACCATGCCGCACCTCTCACCCTGCACCAAACGCTGCAAGAGCAAGGCATCACTGGGAAGGCTGCAACTTTGTCCTGTACTTATGTTCCCACTGACCTGCTTGCAGCATACAGATTTGTCTCGGGCTTCCCAGTGTTGGAGGAAGAGACAGCCTTGCACGGGGTCACGCATCTAAGGGGTACGTCTTCCATGAATTGCCTCCGTCATCTTCCCGAAAGCCTTGATACCTTGATCCTAGGCGATGACTTTGATGAGAACCTGGCTCCCATCACCCTGCCGAGCAACCTGCAAACTTTGGCGTTTGGCTACAGTTTCAACCAGAACATGGATCAAGTCACATTGCCGAGCAACCTGCAAACTTTGACATTTGGCTATAGTTTCAACCAGAACATGAATAAGGTCACATTGCCGGGAGTCACATTGCCGAGCAACCTGCAAACTTTGACGTTTGGCTATAGTTTCAACCAGAACATGAATAAGGTCACATTGCCGGGCAACTTGCAAACTTTGACGTTTGGCAATAATTTCGACCAGAACATGGATCACGTCACCTTGCCGAGCACCCTGCAAACTTTGACATTTGGTGCTGGTTTCAACCAGAACATGGATCAGGTCACATTGCCGAGCAACTTGCAAACTTTGACGTTTGGCAATAATTTCGACCAGAACATGGATCACGTCACCTTGCCGAGCACCCTGCAAACTTTGACATTTGGTGCTGGTTTCAACCAGAAGATGGATCACGACCAGAACATGGATCAGGTCACCTTGCCGAGCAACCTGCAAACTTTGACATTTGGTGCTGGTTTCAACCAGAACATGGATCAGGTCACATTGCCGAGCAACTTGCAAACTTTGACGTTTGGCAATAATTTCGACCAGAACATGGATCACGTCACCTTGCCGAGCACCCTGCAAACTTTGACATTTGGTGCTGGTTTCAACCAGAAGATGGATCAGGTCACATTGCCGAGCACCCTGCAAACTTTGACCTTTGGTCTTTGTTTCAAGCAGAACATGGATCAGGTCACCTTGCCGAGCACCCTGCAAACTTTGACGTTTGGCCTTGGTTTCAAGCAGAACATGGATCAGGTCACATTGCCGAGCAACCTGCAAACTTTGACGTTTGGCTATAGTTTCAACCAGAACATGGATCAGGTCATATTGCCGAGCAACCTGAAAACTTTGACATTTGGTGCTGGTTTCAACCAGAACATGGATCAGGTCACATTGCCGAGCAACTTGCAAACTTTGACATTTGGTGCTGGTTTCAACCAGAACATGAATCAGGTCACATTGCCGAACAACCTGAAAACTTTGACATTTGGAGATAATTTCGATCAGAATCTGGATCAGGTCACCCTGCCGACCAAACTGCAAACTTTGACGTTTGGCCGTAGTTTCGACCAGAACATGGATCAGGTCACATTGCCGAGCAACCTGCAAACTTTGACATTTGGTGCTGGTTTCAACCAGAACATGGATCAGGTCACATTGCCGGGCAACTTGCAAACTTTGACGTTTGGCAATAATTTCAACCAGAAGATGGATCACGTCACCTTGCCGAGCAACCTGCAAACTTTGACGTTTGGCAGTAGTTTCGACCAGAAGATGGATCAGGTCACATTGCCGATCAACCTGCAAACTTTGACGTTTGGCTATAGTTTCAACCAGAACATGGATCAGGTCACATTGCCGAGCAATCTGAAAACTTTGACATTTGGCTATAGTTTCAACCAGAAGATGGATCGAGTCACTTTGCCTTGCAGTATTTGCAGGTTTGTGTGGGAGCGTTTTGTGGAATATGATCATGAGCAGGATGTGGAAGAAATGTTGGTAGCCACAGTTGGATTGAATTAGGTGTTCAAAGTAGGATGTCTGGCCAATGTTTTTGACACTGTGCATTTTCCCCTATATTTTCCGGATGGCTTATAGCCATTTATAGCCATCAACCTAGCTTGGCTCTGTTTGTGGATTGCAAAGCGGCTGACTTTCACGCACGCCGGCCGTGAGCTCATGTCGGACTTGGCTCTCGTTGAGGGATGGTGGGTAAAGTGCTGACCTGGGACGGGTAGGTCTCCCGGAATCAGTTTGGTGAATCTCCCACCTGGCCAGCATTTCAACCATATTATATTTATCCATCATGAATCGTCACCGACCCTGATCAGTCATAGCATTAAGCATGATTGCCAGCCCCCAGATAAGAACCTCACTTCTGGATGTGCAGATGTGGTGCTACAAGTTTGGACCCAGCTTCCATTGGCTACGGTCCCTTCATTTCAACAGTGCAAAAAATGATCTCAACAACGTTCCTGAGGTACTTCATGTTCCGTGTTGTTTCCGATAGATTTCCAGGGCAATCATCATTTCTATCTGATTAAGTTCTTAGTATGTGATATATCTAAGTAGGTGATCATCAGCAGCTCATTGTTGCTATTGTGAGATATCCCTTGCCTTAATCCTGGCGCAACCAGAGCCTGGATCGGCTGGCCCTGCCAAGCAACTTACCAGAATGTGTTTCTCTTGGCGACGCCATTCGTGCCGCGGACCACCATTAATAAACTCTGGTTGGTGTTTCTGCATTTCTTATTTTCCCGAGTAATCATTAGCAAAAGGTTGGTTGACTCATGTTTTTCATAGGGTTTGAAACAACCAGCCAGAACTTGTTTGACCAGCCTTATCGGTTAAAGATGGCTAAGCTGGTCAAGAAATCCACCTTTGTGCCACCAGACATGGTCATTCGCCCCATAAACAGTTGGTCCTTTCTATTGTCGATGAGTGTCCTTGATGGGAACATGTGCTATGCACCACTGGGATCATTTCAACATTTATGAAATACTATACCCGCTGTTTCCAGTTATCATTCTGTGGGCTGCTAACCAACCCCAATTACACCAGCTGATTACCTACTATTTTATGGTAACTGGAAGCTTTAGGGATTGGTATTACGAACTATTTTGAACCATCTTACAACCAAAATATGGATTGTCAACCATTTTAAGTGCATTTTAGCTGTTATCTTAACCGTTGTGGCGCATGGTTGATTCTAGATGCTTATCCAGGTCAACTGTCCACTGCTACATTGTTGGCTTGAGCAGTTCTTGGACCAGTGCCTTGCTTGGAACGACCTCTAAGCCACTAGCCGTCAACTGATGGTGTTCTTGGTCCAGAGCCTTGTCAGATCTTGTCAGTCTCGTTGGGCGGCAAAGCCCGACCCAGCCGCACAGCCGCCGCAGGAGACGATTTGGGGTCCCCGGCCGGACTTTTCGAAGCCTCAGGTGGGGCCGGCAGAACTGAGAACGGACCCAGTGGCTCGATGCGAGATCCAGCTGGCTGAACGATAGCAGACCCATGCAGTCCCCCACCATTTATTTTGAAACTGGGGGTTTATGAACTGCGAGATCTAGGAATAACATCCAAAAGTAGTGCCAGTTTTGGCCACTATTTACCTGGTCCCGTAAAGTCAAACTTCCTATGTTTTTCCCGCAAATTATCCAACAATTTATTCATCATTAGCCGCTATCCACCCCTGTAATAATGAACATTATTTACGCTCAACTGATTCATCAAAGATGAACGTTATCAACCTTCTCCATCATTATTGTCCATTATTAAGCATCATGAATCATCATCACCCATGGTTCATCCTATCACAACTGGAAAATGTCTCACTGTCACCTGCCACTGGAGGTGCAGCGTTACATCTTGGCCGCCGCCGAGTTGTTGCTGAATAGCCGCTGGGACGTAACGATGGCGACCATGGAGCTGACGAAAATGCTGGGGAGGAGGAGGAATGGTAGGACGGTGGATGGTGAACTGCAGGACACGGCATGTAAATCCAAGTACGGATAGCTTATGATATGATATTGTTATATATTGTTTGTTTTTATCTATATATATATATATATGTACATGTATTTCAGAAATACACATTGGCCTCGATAGATAGAATGAATTGGATATAGGTAAGCTTGAGTATATCAAGTATGTACTTCAATGTGCTTCAGCATTATGTTTACCGTATTTCTGTATCTATTTGATTCTTGGACTTCTGTGAAGCCCGAAAAAGTCATGGTCATTCCATGGTGCGTTGCCATGCCTGAAAATTGCCGGTTGAGAAAGGGGATCAGTGCTGGTACTCAGACAACACGAAATTTACAAATAGGTGGTAGAACCATCGATGACTGGTATGGCCAATCATCATGAAAAGAAATCAAGGTATCCCATACATAGCCAATCGCATCAATCCTAAAAACAAGTCAGCCTTAGGCAAGTCAGAAAGATATCCAATAGAGCGAATCATCAGCTTTCCCAAGGGTGATGATATCCCAAGAAAATCGATGAATCATCCACGGAAATGAATATCCTAAGGTTCACCTTTTAATATCCTAAGGATATCAAGTTATATCAAGGGTTATCCTAAGTTCACCCTATATGATAGTTATCCTTAGGATATCCTAAGGTTCACCTATGATATCCCAAGTCTCCCATGGATCTCCCAAGACTTCACCTCCCATGGATCTCCCTGCGAGGTATTGGAGCCGACGGCCTGCGCATCGACTCGACCAAGTCCATCCGGAAGTTTCCCTCAGGCGCAACCCGCTGGTGGATGGAGGGCTCATGAGATATGGTGGTTTCTAAATAGCTGAGGGTACCCCCAAAAAATGGTTGGTTGACTAAGATGAATAGTTCATCAATGGAGTTAATAATGAGAATAACCAACAAGAATGGTTAAACAACTACTAGTTGGTTTATTATTAGAAATGGTTAGTATTGGATGATAGCTGGGGGTATCCCTATGACTTGAGAAGCCACCATACTTTCTCCGACAAAATGATTGCCTTTTTGTGCTTTCCTGCATTGTATCCTCCGAGAAAACTATTTGTAACACTGTAGTTGAATAAAACATGCTATGTTATCACTGGGATCGCATCATTGTAAACCAACTAATAGTGAGTCAAGTAACCAACCAATACTTACTGTATAGTTTCATGGTTCACTAACAAATTGGTGATTATGTTTTTTTTAAGAAACCTATGTTCTTGAACAATAGCTCGTTAAGTAGGATTCACTGCAAGTAACGTTAGCAACAGTGTGCTGCGAATAACTACTAGCAACTATTGGTGAATAGTCAATGTTTGTTTACAAGCCACTAGTGATCATTATTCAATAGCAGGAGTCAAAACAAGTATCTTCGATAGTTAGGCAGGTGGTTGGAGATAAGCAATAGTTGTCGGACCAAATAGATTAACTATTGGTCAGTTCACCAGCTCCCATGAGAGCCGACTGGTGGTTTCTCAAAAATAGGGACACCCCCAAATCATCCAGTTGATTCATCATTTATGGTACTAACAAATCCCACCATTTTTTGGGGGTCCCCTATGGCTTGAGAAACCACCAATCCGTTTCGAGAAAGTTACGAAACAATCCTTTCCGTGACTAGTAGCAACAAGGGTGTGGCGAGTTGATCAACAGGTTAGTGTAGCTTTGATAGTCATGATCAATATGGGGTTGTCCAGTTACGCGGAGGTGCCCCGAACATGGTCAGTTGCAATGGGAAACCGCCATAGCCGGACGCCGATTGTGGACAAACCAACATTGGAGCTGATGAAGGGCGTATTTTTGGGCCATGGTTCATACGTGGTTGCCAATCAATGCTTGGTACCCATCATTTACACAGCGGCGGTTGACCAGTTAATCTACCCCACTGTTAATCATATGATGTGGTTTGCACCAACTCATGAACTAATTTAGCACCAACTCATGAACTAATTTAGCAATCAGTGTATTGTCAGTATTGTGAATGATCAGTCATGATTGATCATTATGAATCACAGATAGCGCTGATGGATCCCATCCAATCTCTGCTACGAACCAGCTCGATCGCTAAGCATGATTGTTTCTTGAGTTTCTTAGCGGTATTGATCATGGTAATCATGAAGTATCATACATTATTATACAATGTGTATTAATGTTGGATCTGTATTCACAACCTCCCTATCATATTTGATGCCACATCGCCAGCTATTTGATAGGTAAACTGGTCGTGGTTTACTCATGTGGGTCTACCATCAATACACTCATCATTCCCCATTCTTGCTGGTTATTATCCCTATCCTTATCCCTCTTTAACCACCATAAACCACCATGAATAATTATGGATTTACCACGGTTGACCACGGTTCAAGCAGCGTAGCGCCACGATAACCCTAGCGCAGCTGTGAGCTGGGGATCAACCCCTTACCATGACTTACAAAAAAGCTTGGAAAGCTGAACATTTTTTAATGACTCAAAAAAATTACCTACAAAAAATATTTGGTATATAAAATGGTTCACTTTCCGAACCTAGGCTGCGGTTCAAAAGGAGCTGGACGCTGCTGAAGCTGCTGAAAAATTCGTCGCTACCCATGACCCACTGAAACCACTCGCCGTGTCAGGCGACCCTGACAGCTACGGTTCGTCCTTGCTGGCAGAGCTAGCGGCGCTCTGCAGGCCGCGCACATGGATCCCCAAAGGTTGGAGAAATTTGGAGACATGGTTGTTGAATGCTTGGTTCATTCGTGGCATTTATGCAGTTGGTGAATTGATGGCCGTTCATGAGCCCCAACTATGGTTGGTTGATTTCCCAACTAATTGCCAACTAGTTCGTGAATTAGTGGCTATCCAAATGGTCGATTGATGGCAATTAGTTGCGTCATCAATGGTTGATGGATGGTGACGAATGATGGTGATTATATATTGGCCAACTCATTTGAGTTCATGGTGCACCAAGGGTGCATAGATGGTTCATTGATGGTTTGATGATGCTTCATGATGGTTCGTGACGGTTTGATAGCAATGATGAATGGCTTATGGCTAATGACAAATGCGGATAGAAGCACCATTCTTTGTCGGTGTCAGATAAGGGTGTAATTTTCATCGTTCAATTGTAGAGGAGAGCCATGATTGCCTTCACCCCAAGTGTGATGCTTTGCAACGGTTACCTACCGGGTTCGAGCTTCTAGTTGTTTGGCGAGAAATTGTACTCGAAAAAATCGAAAACATGAGTCATGTAGCAACTGTTCTGGAAAAACATCCGTTTTTTACAAGCTTTTCTGAACTGCTTCGAATCAAGTGGAAAAGACCAGCAAAAACAAAGACATGACAATTGATCAACAAATGTGGTGGAAATGAACCGTCACGTTAGTCTCGGAAAACTGCACGATTGGGTAAGTTGATGCAGCTATTTACAACCTGGAAGGTTATCCGTTCCCTCTAGTATTAACCCCTGCCGAAAGCTTCGTTGAGTACTGAATCTACACAGAGAAGAATCTGCACAGAGAAGGAAATGTGGAAAATGTTTCTCCATATATTGAAGTTTGGATCTGGAAGATCCCGCAGCCACAGGCAACAAGGCAAGCTTGTGCTGGTCTCAGCTGTGGCATTTCCCGGGGCTCCGGAGTCGTGGTGGAGAACCACTCAGCAGATTCAGACTCGAGCAGGAAAGGGTCAGAGAGATAGGGTACCAAGCTAGAAGCATAAAAACGTTTGACTTCTAGGCTTGTACCAGTACAAACTCATTCATTTGGGTCTAAACGTTTGTTTTGATAGCCGAATCCCAAAGCAGTAATATACTACTATAGATATATAAGTCATTTGACACAGGTGGCCAGCTGGTGATTTGTTGACTTGTTCCATGGTGAATTCACTGACCAGCCATCTCGAATGATGGTTAGCCAACTCAAGGGATTAGTGGCGGCTGTTTCGTAAAGTTGTTGTTGGTGTAGCAGTGTTCCTTGATGCTTAGTATGTGTTTGTTAAAGGAGGTCCAAAATCATATTCCAACTGGTAGTAAGAGTTGGACTATTTAAGACCTAATGCAAACACGTGGGAAGCAATATCAACTAGTTGAACCATCTAAGTCTGGTGATTGTTCTTAGTGATCAATCATGATGATAGCCTAGCAGTGGTCAATCATGATGATGTTTACTTTGGCACTCTTGGTCGGTCCCTTCCTCAAGCATCATAGACATTGACATCATCATCATCATCATCATCATCATCATCATCATCATCATCATCATCATCATCAGCATCATCATCGTTTTCGTCTTCGTCTTCGTCTTCGTCATCGTCGTCATCATCATCACCAACTACCTATCATATTCTCTATGGTTGCTTATTATGCTCTGTAGCTAGTCATTAGTTTACCATGGATGTTGATCATCATTCTCGGATCGCGGCCCCAAGGTCATCGCTGAGGACCTCGAAGATGGCGATGGCTTGTTACAGCCACGACCTTAGCTGAGCGTAGAGGCTGAGATCATGCCGTGCTGGTGGCTTGCAAGGGATCATCAACATCTAAACTGATGCGTAGTGATGATGGTTTCATACGACCTAGAAAGGCTGTATAGTGATGATCATGATGATGATGATGATGATGATGATGATGATGATGATGATGGTGATGATGGTGATGGTGATGATGAATGATGATGATGATGATGATGATGATGATGATGATGATGATGATGATGATGATGATGATGATGATGATGATGATGATGTTTTTGTGTTTTTACTTGCGCTAGTTTGTAAGTTTATCAGTAATTATCAGGGATTATCATCATCATCCAGAGGAAGACTTGAGAGCCAACCACTTTGCCACTGGCTCCAGGTGGATGGCCCGCCATAATAGGGATTTCATGATAATCAAAAAACGGAACAAAAAAAGGAATCTTGTTTCTTGTCGGGTCATGTGTGACAAGCCATTTGTAAGTGCACATACACACATGATGAAACATATTGATTATTGATGGTTGGTTGCGATGCCCAACTTCAAGCCGCTTGCTAGTTTGCACAACTTATTAGTTGGATCTACTGCTTATTCCATGGTAGTCCCATGACCGTTTTGAAGGACCCCAACCACCAAGATAACCCAATGAAGATCACCAATCAAGGTACCAATAAGGATGGACCAAGCCAGACGAAGCAACCAAGATCGGCAAAGATCAGCATGCCAAACGTACCGCCGTCATTCGATCGGATTGCTCCAAAGTCCACCCTTGGTCTCCCCTACCGCCTGTTCACCACAGTGTGCTGTGATGGATGAAGGGTCAACCAGCAGCATTCTGAAGCTTACTGTAGTCTGATAAACCACCATGGTCAACCATAGTAGTTAACCATAGATATGCTTAGCATTGCCTAGGCAGAGCCCTGACCTGCTTGACCACTGGCCACCTACGACTGGTGGCCGCTGGCCGATGCATCAGGTGGGGTGGCATCGGTTTCCATCTGCAGTGGGACATGGCGCTCTTCTGCTGGACTGGCGGGGCGGTGCTGGTGTTACCATGGCGCCCTGGCGGTTTGTCTTGGGCACAGAAACGAAGTGTGCACCTTGCACCTGGCATCTTTCTTTTGTAAACTTTGTTCCGCATGGATTAACGAGTTATGTTCTGGTTCATCGGTTGATTTGACAATACTCTCGAGATTGTCTGGTTTATGATCCAACATCTCATTTTTTGATTGATTTCAGGATGATACTTCATGGTATTGATGACAGTCCACTGATCTAACGATGTGTTAGAGATTTTCTGGGGAATCTTTACTGGAATTGTGAACGCCCCCTGACCCCATAAGTGAGTGGTCTCCCATGATAGGCCTGTGAACCAGCCAGCCATCTAGTGGTGTTGCAGCTGTGCTTATGTCTATGGCTGGTTGTGCCCATCTCTACGACAACTTCAGGAATTCACTGCATGAAATCGCTGAAATATTTCAAGTGCACAGCAACATGAACCCTGGATCAAGATGGATCAAGTGTACACCGGATCTTTTTTTGATGCAGCATGGGCAGCAGGGGTCAAATGATACCTTGCCAACAACGGAAGCCTCCCGCACGGACGCACTTGTTGATGCCATCAGGATCTATGATGCCCTTGTGAACCCCATGGATGAGCAGGGGGGCCCAGCATGCCAGAGTTGGGGATGGGGGGGATGGTAGTAAGGTCAGTAAACCAACAGGAATTGCTGCAGCAGTGCTGTTTCATAAGGGACGACCAACCATCAGCTGCGACAACCAGGGGCCCCTGCGACAGGTGGACACGAATCCAGCTCTTCATTGTGGGTTGCTTTCCAGTCCCCTCGGCAATGACCATGGGTATCAAATAAGGATACGGGATCTCAACCTCGGCAAAGATGAGTTGCTGTGTAGTGGACATGTGGTTTGGAAGGTCATTTCATGCTGTTTTGCTCCTTTTGGGCTTGGAAATCTTTGGGGTTCCCGACTCTTAGTAGCTGGTTGCAGCTCCAGTTGGCTTCCCAAGAGGGAACCAAGTTCCTCATATGCACAACCAAGAGCCGTGGCCCCTGCCTCGGGCATGATTCATATGACTACAATAGACTTTATAATCTTTATAGCCCAGCTCAGTAGGTGAATAGCCAAGAGTAACATTGCTCTGCAAGCTTTTGATTGACCCTCGTCAACCATCATTAAGCTCAACATCGATATTTTGCCGGTATTCAACAATGTTGAGTTAAATATCATTTACTATGGTAAACCATTGTTACATGGTTTAAGCACATGGTTGAACCTGAACATTTTCGAACCATGTGGGGCCCCCACCGGCCAGGTTGGCCCGACTGAACGTGGTCCCTGAGGTTCCGCAAGGTTCATATGGTGGTCAAGGGCTTGGTGGGCTTGGCTCCGGGCCGCCGGGAGCCCCAGCTGGGGCCCAAGGATCCATCCCAGCTGCAGGTGGTGCCGAAGCAACGATAGCAACCAGCAGGAACCGTGATGATTGGTTCATTACTGGTTTGCACTAGGGAATAAGAACCAAGAATGGGGTATATGCAGAGGTTTTGACGATGATGGTGATGATGGTGATGATGGTGATGATGATGATGATGATGATGATGATGGTGATGATCATGATGATGATGATGATGATGATGATGATGATGATGATGATGATGATGATGATGATCAAGTATAGAGAACAATAAGCAACAATAGCATGCAATGGGGTTGACGATGGTATTGGTTGATCTATGTTGGGCCGCTCGCAGCATGGATATGTTTTCCAGATGATAATCAACAAATGTTTTGCGTTGGAACTTGGTAACCAAATTCGCTAGTGCCAGCGGTGTCAACATCAGCCGCGCATTTCAAAAGATGTGACTTCCGTGGCAAGCTGCTGCTTGAAAAACAACTCACTAGTTTAACAGAGCTGTCTCTGGCAGGGACAGAGAGAAATTTAAGAACACACACACACACATATATATATATATATACTCTACGAAATTCGAAGATACCCGGTCAATTCTTACAAAGATGTGATGAAGGGAGAGAAAGGGAGAGAGAGAGAGAGGGAGAAAGAATGAGAGAGGGAAAACCTGTGGTCGGATTCGGATCTCTCACTTCTAATTGTTGTCATTTTTCTACGTGCATCGTGGAGTGATGGGGCTTGGTGAAACCGACTTTTGATATCGAGATCTATTTAGCATGATGTTCAGCCAACCTTGCTCTGGCAGGCCTTTGAAGACTAAACTTCCGTAGATGCAGTTTACTGGTTGAAAATGGTACAACTCAGAGTACCGTTTTCAGACAGTGCAAACAGGGTGCCATTTATTGTTTTTCACGGTATATCCATTTTGAACAGATTTCCCATGGAAATGTCGTACCGACCAGCCCTGTCATTTTGTTCCTGCCAAAGATGTCGCCCTGCATCCTGGCAAGGACACGAGTGGTGGTTCCTCCCCAAGCGTTCTGTTGATGCTGAGGTGACCCAGGCACCATTGTGGTTCACCCATGTTCACCCTGGATTTGTTGCCTTTCGAATCTCCATGGATATGAAGAAATGCATAGAAATGCTGAAGTACATGATGTGTCAACCATTCTCGGGGTGAATATCTTATGGCACTTATTGTTTTTTTGAAGGTTGCTGGTCCTTCACCCCTATAGTCAGTCATGCATCATTCTTCATATAACTATATACCATCAAACATTATTTGGTTTAACAGATCTTAGCAATTTTTGTTTAACAATGATTAATCAAAGCATGTAATCCAGCCTGAAGCAACCATACATTCTGTGCATGGATTCTGGAGTCACCAAGGCTCTCATGCTTTGCGTGGTCGAGTGGTGGGGAGACTCAGATCCAGGTTCTCGAACTGTTATTGGATGGTGAGTCAACGATTAATGGTCAACTAGTCAACAGTTGATTAATCCATTAGTGCTTACTATGAACTATGACC
The DNA here is from genome assembly GCA_009767595.1 of Symbiodinium kawagutii. Classification (NCBI taxonomy): domain Eukaryota; class Dinophyceae; order Suessiales; family Symbiodiniaceae; genus Symbiodinium; species Symbiodinium kawagutii. The sequence goes on from VSDK01014765.1 coordinate 261,127, forward strand.
ATTGATGAACCGTGAATTATGGCTCGTTAACAGTAGTCAGAGTTATACCAACTATCGCAACCTAGCATCCATGCCGCTTGCATTGTCAGAACCAATGAAAGTTATATCCGAAAAGAATCTCAAAACTATGAAAGGGTATACTGGTTGACTATAGTATCAACCAATAATCATAGAAAGTAGATGTATGTTAAATGACTGATGCCATGTCCCAGTTATGTAGTTTTTTTGTTGAGCTTTCTTGCGTTACGTTGCAGATTCCATTCTTATTGTGCTCAACATCAGTCAAAAGACATGCGCAACCCGAAAAAACTGGTTTTGATCGATCATTTATGTAGCCAGTGCCGGGTTCTTTGTTTGATGCAACTTGCCGTGGTGAATAGTCAATGCACATCAATTCACCAGTTTGTTGTGTGGGGAGTTGTCCATCCAATCGATAGACTTCAACTATTTTCAACTCCACCATTGGTGGGGCTTCAGAACCTATCATCATTTGGGTCTGAAGATATTTTTGTTGGATACCCTCCTCCAACGTTTGTTAAAGTAGTTTTGAACCCAACACAACTAGAGTTTTTTAGAATGCTAACCAAGCATTATCCAAGTTGTGTACAAAAAAGCCTTGCCCCGGAAAAAACCTGATATTGTTGCGGCATCAAGCCCAACACAGATTCACGTATTTGATGTAGCGAAGTGTTCTGTAGAGAAGTGTAGTGCCTTGCAGTGCACCGTAGATTAGTGTAGCGTAGAGTAAGCACAGCAGCGTAGTGGAATGTATGGCAGTGTTTGGCTATGTCCCGTCATACTATTTCGTATCACTTTGTCATGTTTTCTTGTACTGTATTCGCATCTAATGAAATCGCTGTTCAACACAACACATGTATGTACGAATTTACAGCCGTCTTTGTTTTCACCAATATTTGAAAGCAATGTTTGAAAGCAATAGTGTCGATGTGACTAGCACTTGAAAAGAGAACAATGGAAGTTGGTAATTTGATACAAAGAACATTTCAATTTTACACCTTTTACATGTGGATCCAAGCAATTAGGATGCTTGTGCACAGAAACGATGATTTTTCACCCGATTACAACAGCTATTGGCAACACAAGAAAGGCTTAGCAGGTCCCAGGCGAACGTCGCAACAACTGCTTCCCCTTTTGCTATAAGAAGTTCGGAAAGATATGTGAATTGAGAAATCAAAACGTCAGGTTGTTTTATATATATATATATGTATAAATATATATATATATAGGTTCTACCGGTTTGTTGATCGCTTCACTCTGTAGTTCACGGAGGGTGTATTTTCCTGTTGGTACACTCTGGTAAACTAACATGGCTGGCTGGAAAATCCACCAATGAATGATGGTTTGCCAGGGTTTCTCCTGAAAATATGGTGACTTACCAGTGCTATGTATGAATGCTGGAGGGTAGCCTTTATCTGATTCAAGACAGCGAAGGAGTCGCTGCACCTGACCGGTGGCTGCCACCGACCAGCCTCAGGTACAAGTGAACCAACCGGTGCATCCTAGCGATACACATGTGGTGCTTCCATAAACAGAGACCCCAAAAAGCAATGCCACAGCAAGCAGGGTCTCAATAAAAAGATTTGATTGGTTGACACATGTTGATACTGTCATTTAAAAAATGTCAAAAGCCAGTGTGAGAAGCAAAACCGCTTTGGGTCAATAATTGTCCTACCTTGGCCTTTTCAAACGAACCAACTGGGAAATCAATGGCAAATATTGGCCATTGGGATTGTCCATGGGAAGCGGCAGGATCATAGCTACAACATCCTACAGAGGATGCCCAGGGTCACTATTAAGATTTGCCCATTTCTAAGTGTCATGATTTCTCATGATCATTAAGAACCATTCACTCACCATCCATCAATATTCATAGATCATCATGAGCTGATGTGGTTGTTCTTATTGATCACCTATCAACCACTCTGAATGAAACCATCGATGATAGCACCAGCAGAAGCCTGCTGAAGCATCACCACGTGCTGAACCCAAAGAAGCGTGGGGGCGAAGCTCGAAGCTCCGCACATCTCAGGTCTTCATGGTTGGGACCTTGGTGGGATCGGAGAAGCAAGGTGGACATCCTATGGGAGAGATGCACTTGATTCTAACGTTGATAGGTGGTTAGTCAGTGGTCAATGTCAATGGTTAGTTTGTAATTCGCTGTTTTATGTTTATGGTTAATGACTGGAGTGTGTCAATTGTTGCTTGATGTGGATGCTTAATGGTTGGTTAATGATTGAGTGAACATGCTTCACAATTTGATCATGGTCAACGATGCTGGGTTTCCTTCAGAAGCCCAGGTTCAGAACTGGGAATTGATGAATTTTAGGAGGCAAAATTTCTAGGAAAGACTTGCATTGGGAATTCCTGAGCAAAGTCATCTTTGAAAACGTTTCCCGGATGGAACGTGTCGATGTTTGACTTGCATCGTGATACATGTTTAAAATGGATCCTGGTAACCTATTGGGAGGAGATCACGGGAATCATTGATGGTGCTGGGACTAGAAGTCATAAGAAAGTTGAGATACATCGGGACGTGAGAGGTTGACCTTATGTGTTGGTGGGGTTGGCGCTTCCAAACTCTTATGGATGATTTTGAATATGTTCCAACTTTGACATTGAACCGGTGGCAACATGTAGCTTGGATATTCCGTCAAGAAAAGCCAAAACTACCTGGAAAACCGGATGTGGTTTGTCTTGCTCACTCAGTCACTGGGCCTGCTTTGTTTGGCATTGAGATTGCGCCATGTTTCCCACGCTTACCGTGGTTAAGCAATGGTGTCGTGAATAATTTGTAAGAAGCATTGTTAACAGCCATATTGCAAATCATAGACCATAATCAATTGCTAGTTCTTTACCATTGCTAATAATAAGTGTTTCTCAAGTCATAGGGATACCCCTAAATAATCTAACTTACTACCCCTTTGGTAGTAATAAACCAACCATATCTCCAGGGTACTCTTCTGGCCTGAGAAGCATTCAGTGGTTGAAAGAGTAGAAGGGGCTCACTACTACATATTGCTAATCATGACCATGTATCATGGCTAATAATAAGTAATAACCGCTGATTAAGCATTAAACGAGGTTATTCTCCCTCATGATTGACCATTATAACTCAATCATCAAGAAGCCATTTAAAACTATATAAAATCCCATAAAACCATTGGTTGAATGGGCTTGGTTCATTCCAATGATTCAGCCTAGGAAAGCCACGACACTGCTGCCTGCGATCGCTACGGTCGCGTTTCTTGGCGGCACGCTGGGGCTGCGCGTTGCTGCGCCAGCAAAAATGATGGAACAAATTGCTTAGCAACTGTTTGTAATGATTAGTTTGTGCGTTCCAAACCCTCAAAAATGGTAAGTTTGTACCTATAGAAATTGTTCTGGGGGCTAAGAGTGTTTTGGGTTGGTCATGGGGGTTGTAATTATCGGTTCAAAATTAGGAAATCGCTAAACGATCATTAATGTTTGGTGGATTGCTTATCGGTGATTAATAACCGACGATCATGGTTGACAGTTGACAATAAGGGATGATCGCCGCAATAATGTGGTTAACGATAATTAGTTGATGATGGTTAAGAATAGTGAATAATTAACCACAACTACCCGCTGGTCGTCCCTTGGCACCCAATAGTGATGACCCTGCCAAAATGGTGCCCAATACGTGCGGAATTTTCCAAGCCCAGGTCCGGGAGGGTCAAATTTGTGCCTTAATCCTTTCGAGACAGAAAGAAATTCGTTTGCAAGAAAGATCAACCATGATCAGCCAGTTGATCGCCAACACCAACTATTTTGACCCAGCAGGCAGTTTCTGACTCATGGAAATTGATCATGACTGGTGGGTTAAAATCCATCGACCAGTTTGGTGTCTAACCCCCCGCGCCCTGGCCCCAACGCCCTGGCCCTAGCCCCCTATCCCCCCTGGGCCCCCCTGGGGCGGGCGCGCCTCCAGGTGCCAGCCGCGGTGCACAATGGGAAGTCCTTCCTTCCAGAGGGAGCTGAGGCGCCGGAGCATCGCTAGGGAATGGCGGTCATGGTTGGTTGTCATGGGAAGGTCATGGGAAGGTCATGACCAGGTCATGATTGTCATGGTTGATTGTCATATTCTGCTTGGTGGTTGATTGTCATGTTTTTGTTTTCCCTGGTACAGTATTAACTTGAGTGGTTGGTTGACTATGTTTCATCGGGGTTGAAAACACAAACCAGTATTTCTTGCCTTGCAGAACTGACCACCATGGCCACCTTGTTTGCGCCCTTTGACTGATCAGGACCTAGTCATGGCGAGTCATTTCATCATTATTAATGATTCGGTACCAACCATTGTCGATGCACCACAATAAACCATTCTTATCTATGCACTATCCATGGTTATCCATTATTAGCAACGATGAACCGTCATCAGCCACACCCTTATCAATCACAAGTAACCAGGGGCGTACCGACTCAGTGACAGTGCAACCACAAATAACCAGTTTTAACCAACGCTGATCATTTTGGACCAATCATCAACCACAAGTTAAACCCTTATTAAGCACAACTAACCATGATTTTGTCCATGATTTTCTTTGTTCATCATTATGAACCACGATTTATGCCCCGTGGCCCCAATAATCAACCCCAATTGTCAAAAATGAATCAATCATCAACCATCACCTACCAACGTGAAGCAACGTAAGAACCCTAATGAAACAATTATCCAAAGGCCTAATGTATCAGTTATAAAGCAATATTAACCACTGATTATTAAGCACTTAATTAACCATTAATCATTATTATAGCTCATATCGCTAATTAATCACTCATTGATCATTAAGTATCATCTACTAGCCACTAATTATTAATCACTAAATTAACCGTTAGTTATCATCACCAACCGCTATGAAGTCTGCGTCGGCCCGTGATCCCGTTGGACAGGAGGCAGGCGATGCCTTCCAGCAAGTTTGGGAGTCCCAGTCTGGCAGCCACCGGGACCTAGCCCGGATGTGGTTTTGTTTGGGGACGAATCTATGTTGGAAACCTTATAAACCATGGTAAAATTTGGGATAGGTCACAAATTAGTAGATTTGGAAATGCCATTTATCCGTTAAAACCATGGAAATCCCTTTAGAGCCCTTTAAACCATAGTAAAACCACAAGAAAACCATAGTAGACCCCATAGGAAACCCCAATGTAACCGCCACAGTAAACCCTTACCATTGGTCGATTGTTCATCGTAAACAATATTAAACCCATGTATAGTCACTCTTTGCATCGTAAACCCCTAGTAAAGTCATATATAGTAAACTCATAGAAAACCAGAGTAAACCTACGTATAGTCACGATTTTGCATAGTAAACTTATAGAAAACCATGGTAATCCCATGTAAAATACGGTCAATAACTGGGTCGAAAAATCGGTTGAGCCAAAACCCAGGTGCCACCCAGTGAGTGGATGTGGGTCGTCAATCTTGGTGCCTATTAGAGGGATTCAGAAGGCTGTGGGTCAATATTAACCATCGATTTTAAGGTGGATAATGCCCAACAACAATTGGGAAAGCAATGGCTACACCAGGGGTACCTAGGGGTACAGGGTTTTGACCCATAACCAAAAGACTACTGGTTCAAGGGATTCAAAAGCAGGCAAGGTTCATCAGTAGCCACTGGGATGAATCTGGTCGATTTCTTTCGAAGGATTCCGCAGGATTGACCAAGTTTACAGGGATCCACAATAGCAAATAGATGCAATTAGCAAATGATTGACAAGAAACTGATGGACCCAAGGGTTAAATCAATCTTGGTCAGATTCACAAACACCAACAATAGCGGTTGATGGCATGGTAGTTATTAATCTACTCGAATGAAAGAACCGCGACGCCCAGACCCTTCTCATTGCTTTTGCAGGAAATCAACAAGCACTGGTTGATGTTGTTATGGGTAATGATGACACTGAATTTTGGAGGCCAATGATGGTTAATTAATGATGGTCAATCAGCAGGGTGAATGATGGTTGATACTGATGGTGAGGGATGATGACCATTGGATTTGTTGCACAGTTGTTATATAACACGCTGAAACAAGTTTCCCGGCATGGATGGGACCAGCAGGGGTGAAGCTTCAATCTGAGCACAATGGATTCAAATTTAAAGGCGCTTTCATATTGATTATTAGAGGAGTGATTATGGTTGTGTGATGAATAATTGTCGTCAACTACTAGATTCATGTTAATTGCTGGTTATTTTTTGGCATTTTTTGGCATTGACAAAGGGTGCAATGTATCTTTGCTTGTACCCAACATTTCCTTGGACAAGAGCACTCGACCATGACCAGTCTTAGAAGTCTTGTTTGGCCTATGTTATGTGATATGAATCACCGAAATAAGTTTTCTACAAGATCGCAACCATCATTTTTTTGTGTGGATTACAGTAATTGTGTTAAATTGGTTAGAGTGCCGCTCGCGTTCAAGCGCTAAACGGAAGCAACTTCTTGCTGGCTAAGCTTGACGGAGCATTCATGAATTCCGCCACTCGAGGTCAATCTGGGAACCGCGTCTAAGAAAGGTTCGCTGTCGCTGACGCGGTTTCCCTCGCCAACGTCGCCCAGATCTCCAGTCTCGCCGCTGTTGGGAAAGCTCGATCTCCCAAAGCCTACGCTGGAAGCGTTTCTAAAGGCACCGAAGGCCAAGAAGGGTGGTCTTGCTGGCTATATCCCCGAGGATTCTTGTTGTTTAAACATTTTAAGCTCACAGATTTCGATGAACCTAAGCTCTCATAGGTCACGACCGAGTCATCCACCAAAATGGCAGTTGTCTCTGAAAGCTTTTGGCATGGTGTTGATCACTCTATCGCTCATAACCATACTTATGCTTATTACTGACAAGTGTTGTCAATCAGTATTGCTCAGATACCAAGATACCTCCCAGTACTACCAGGAGGGCTGATAAATGTGAAGCATTGACCATAGATAGTTGTTGTAAATAGATCATTTAACCATTAAATACAGCATTAAACCATGGCAACCCATCAACCATGAAGCATTAAACCTCACTAGTGCCATAGATAGCATGCGGGGCCACCAAGGTGGGGGCGGCGATGCCATATCCCGATGAAAAAGAGGTGCAACACTGGGAGCTGTTTCTGCGATGCCGTGTCCTTCCAAGGTTGTTTGTGTACAACTGGTGGTTTCTCAAGCCATGGGGCTACCCCAAAGTTATGGTTGGTCTATTACTACTATAAGTGATCGATGGTGGATGATTTGGGGGTACCCCTATCTTGAGAAACCACGGTTTGTGTACAACTAATCATAGATTGGGATGGTCGAGGGTTGGTTCAAGTTTGCTGTTCCTGCTGGGGTGGAGGTTGCAGAATCACTGGCTCGTTGGACATCGCTGAACCCTTTGCGGATATGTCTACGGGCCAACCAACAACGAGAAGCACTTGCAGTTCCCAGTTCTTTGGACACCCCCATCCCAACGGAATGGCCATAATCTTGCGTTTCTTTGGGACCCACAGCTTTGTTCAGTAGACACGCCGTTCTGATTCGACAAGTTCGCTCCGTTGAGACCTAGGAAATCCAGGCCAAGGATACGCTGGGAAACTGATAACTCGGAATGCTACGATTCTGTGGGGTGATGTTCACAGACAAGTGGTGGCTTCTCAAAATAGGATAAATAGGGGACCCCCCCAAATCATCCACTATCAACTATTTTTAGTAATAAACCAACCATTTTTGGGGTCCCCTATTTTGAGAAACACCCAAGTAGGGAAAGCAACCAGTTGGAGCCCTTCCCAATTCTTGGAACTCCCAGCCACATTAATCTCACATTGGTAGCCATTGCCCAGTTGATCGGAGATGTCCTGACACCTGACATGCACAACCTGTATCACTGCATTCATATGTTTTATACGTTTTAGTGTATTCAAATAAATTCAAATATGTATAGACAGTGCATATATATATATGCATATGTATATGTATATGTATACATACATTTATTTCTCTATGTATACATATGTAGATGTATCTTTACATTTACACATGCATCCACGATGTACCTAATGCATGCTTTCCACTTGGCAGGTGACGCAAAACTCCTACGCCGCTCGCCGAGCAGCACTAGGCGTCGCAATGCGATGCCGTTTGTGTTTGGCCATGGGTCAAGCAGTTAACCAACCTGGCCCTGGCTGGTTAAATAGCTGATAAATATGGTTAATAATAGGATATATCCATGGATATCCAACAATACTAGAGGATATACCAGCTATACATGGCTATCAATCAAGGCTTTAATCAACCAACTAATGGGGGATAATAACCATCAATAATAGACAAAACAATGGTCAATGATAGGGGAACCAGGGGTACAGGATTTTGACCCACTGACGTTTCAGACAGGAGATGTAACTTACAATAAACATGGTGATGCACGCTTGGATTTCAGATGTGTTATGACTCATCATTCACGGTTGGATTTTCAGATATTCACGGTTGGATTTCAGATGTTTCATCCCGTTTCATGTTTGTGAAGAATCATGGTTGAGTCGTGATAAAGGGCGATCGTTTACAACAATGGCGATGCAAGAAACAGCTGCGGGATGTGATTCTGCATCGTGGCGGCGGTTTTTTCGATGGGTTCAGCGCGCTTGGGATGGAGGTTTTTGTCAGTGGATCGCAGTGATCATCATGGATCACTTGGAAGAATGAACGGCCAAGTGGCTGGGAATCTGGTGATATGGGTGTTTCTCAAAATAGGGACCCCGCAAAATGATTGGCTTATTACTAGATATTGCTAATACTGGATGATAATTGGAGGGGGCTATTTTACTGGATTATAAAACCATCACATGGGGGTTTCTCAAGCCATAGGGGCCCCCCAAATCATCCATTCATAGTCATTTATAGTACTAAACCAGCCATTTTTGGGCCTCCTATTTTGAGAAACCACCACATTGACCTTGTTGAAGTTAATGTACCATTATTATCAACTACCAAAACAGGGGACCCCTAAATCATTTTTTAAGTCATTTATATAGAGTAATAAACCAACCATAACTTTGGGGTACCCCAATTGTAAGAGATTCCCAAATAGTCAATGTTAATGATCATTACTAGCCATAATTAGTCATTAGATTAACCATTATTAACCTAGTCCCTTTAGTTATTATCAGCGACCAACCAGTAATGATCATTATTAGCCATAGTTAAGTTCAATCAAGTTACCTATTCCCTATCTTGGTCATCAACCACTTGGGAAATATCCAAATAGTCAACTACTTGGTGGCTTCTGATTCCCTATGGTTGGTTCCTTTTTCCCTATACTTAAGCATCAATAAGCCATGATTATCAACCACCAACCAATCAATCACCAGGGAGTCAATAATTCATGTTACCCTATTGTTGGTCCACTTTTTCAACCCTTAATTATCAACCACCAACCAGTAATGATCATTATATTAACCACTTTTGTCATCCAGGGATTGTGGCCCCCAATTTTTGAGAAACATCTAAATATTAAGAAAGTGCACTTAAGTGAAGTTAAGTTCAGTTAAGTTATCTATTCCCTGTATAACTTCAACCGGTCAATGTGAATTGGTTCATTCAGTCAAGTTCAGTTAACTTAAGTTAACTTAAGCATAGTTATTATCAACCACCAACCAATCAATGTGAAGCCTTCGCAGTGCCGCTGCAGGTTTGGTCCTGGTGATGACGGCGCCTGGTGTTCCCATGCTGCTGCAGGGGCAGGAGGCAGCGCAGCGGTGGTGTGTGCCTGTGGTGGTTGAGAATGGTTGAGAACCAGCGATGATCATGGTTAGTAGTGGTTGATCAGAATGGTTGATTAGCTTGAGAACCATGGTTGATTAAAATGGTTGATAACAGTGGTTTATGATATTGGTGGAGAAAAATGGTTGATAATGTTCTATAACGCATTTGTTGAGGCATTACAAGTGGTTAACACCAGCAACAGCAGGGTTTGGTTATGGGCGTGTGTTAGTTCAACCAGTAGCTGGGTGAAGGATAGGGCTCGAAAATGATTATCAACGGCACATCTGGCTGATAATTGTTGAATGAACAACAGCTATGATGTGAATGGTGCTGGATGACATCCTCGCGGTAATGACTGATAATGGCAAATGACGGGTTGTAATTATCAATATTATTTGACAATTGTGACCCGTTGGCAACCAGCGATTATTACGGGTTCCCCCCCTCCAGTGGCCATGAAGTCGAACGAAACCAGCTGGTCTCTACCATTGTTGCAACTGGGGGTGGTTACCTACGATTTCATGGTAACTGGGAGCACCGGGGATTGTTGACCATAGGGATTTGTAAACCATTCATAATGTATGAAAATAGTAATTGTTGTAAACAAGGGGTAGCCTACTAAATGTGGATCTACCATTAGTAGCCATCAATAATAATTTACCAATGATAGTTTTTATCCTTATTATTATATAATTTTAACTTATAACCATTAATTTAGACATTAATTAGTTCATCATTAATAATTAATTAGGGATTGATTGACCATTGATTACTAAACCACTATCGATTATTGACCTCATTGGATAGTCAAACCATTATTGGTCAATTAAGCATTGATTAATATCAATGGGGTCAACCATTCTTGACCCCATTGAACCCCTATAAACCACCACTAGTCATTTGCCCCAAATTATTTATTATCATTATTATTAACCATTAATGAATAATTAACTAACCATTAGTTGACCCCATCATCATTGTAAACCACCATCATTGTGGATCTACCATTCACCGTTCGTTGGTTCGCCCTTGGTTCACCAGGTCTGCGAGTGTCGAGCCTTCCAATGGCCACACGGCCCCGCCTTGGACTGGAATCGGGTGCCGTGGGATGGCGTAGGGATGGCGCCAAGTGATGAAGTGGGGGGTGGTGGGGTTGGATGGCGGGTTGGTTGGTTGGTTGGTTAAGGTTGGTTGGTTCAGCTTGGTTGAGGTTGGTTAAGGTTGGTTAAGGTTGGTTGGTTCAGGTTGGTTCAGGTTGGTTGAGGTTGGTTGGTTGGTTGGTTGGTTGGTTGGTTAAGGTTGGTTGAGGTCGGCTGGTTGGTTGGTGGAGCCCCCAGCTGTGCTGCCAAAGATGTTGGGGAAGTTGGTGACTGAGTGGACGCCGTTCGGATGACTTTTGGGGGAATCACTGTCTTATTGCACGTTGGCTGGTGGATCATGAATGAATCAGCAGGAGGTAGTGGGGTGGAAGTGATGTGATGGGCCACATCAAAATGCAAATCTGATGTTCATTGCAGCAGGAAGTAGTGGGGTGGAAGTGATGTGATGGGCCACATCAAAATGCAAATCTGATGTTCATTGTCATTGTCTCACTACGTGTGTGACTTTATGAGAATTTATGTGAACATATTTGTGTGAATTGTGTACGTATTTGTTTATATATGTAAAGTGTGTATGAATACGCGTATGTAGATATTTCAGATGTATCATGGAAATTGGTAGGTACACAGTGAACATCCAAACAAGGACTCTACTGTCATGGGTGCACATGGTGGTGTGGACCATTTGAACATCCGGACGTTTCAACTGGCTCTTTAACCTGGTAATTTCACTTGATGAATCTGCCAACCCTTTATGGGCAAAGGGAATGCCCCTTTCAGCAGTACACTCTTCAGCCCAGAATGTGTTTGGGTTGATGTGAGAGAATGGGATGCCCACCGCTTTCGATGGAAGACGACCCTGATTTAAGACGAGTTGAATATGGTGGAATGGTGGATTGTAGGGGCAAAGATGTTTGAAACCGACTGGTAACGGATCATTACAGGGAGTGAAAAGCAATCAAATTATTTACTAGTAGTGATCAATAAGATCGTCATCAATCCTATTTTGTTGTTCATTCCAATTTCGTTTCGCAGTCATGGAACACCACAACCAACAAATGGTGGTTTCTCAAAATAAGGAGCCCTAAAAATGGTTTGTTCATTAGAAATGGTTAGGCGCAACTGGATGATTTGGAAGGTCCCCTATGGCTTGAGAAACCCTCGAAGGTTGGGACGCTTGGGATGATCGCATGACTATACTGTGGCTTGATGGCCCAGTTGCCCCTGGCTTATCCCATACAAGGTGGGTCCCTAGCCAGCTATAAGTTGGGTAACAAGTAGGGTAACTACCACTTATAGCAGATACAACTATAGATAAGTGGCCTTGTAAACCAAGTTATAACTAGAGGCGCCCACCTTGTACAACCAAACAGCCGCTGTTCGGATGTGTCTTTGTCAAATGGTGTGCCCTCAGTTGTCCCTGTGGTGGTTTCTCTAAGGCCCTGGTTATCATTGGATGGTTCGTAGGCACCACCATTGGTTGGTGAAGGCATGGACCAACGCCAGGTGAAAAAGCCAAAGGGAGATGCAGTTGGGAAGCTCAGGGGCTGCGGCTGGTGGTGAATCAGTTTGGGTGGGAACTTTGGTGATCATATGGGGCCTATTTTCCCTATAATAGCTGGTTAATGGTTATTATTAGGGTATAATAAGCAACAATACTAGGGGATATACCAACTATATATGGCCATGGGTCAACATTTCCAATTTCATAGGGGGTTCTAACCAACAATCATGGGGAAAACAGGCTGGTTAATGATGGGGGAACCAGGGGGACTAAGGGTGAACTGACCCATTGCCGTATAGGGTCAGCATAGGTGAACTGCCATTGTTGATAGCGTAAAACTACCACCAGGTCTTGGAACCATTAATCATACTCAACCGGTGATTGTTTTCCACCCAACCATCATTACTCAACTATTGACCACAGGGTTCATTGTCAACCATCAATGGACCATCAACCATGAATCAACCATTAAGTAAGTTTTTGGCCATTTCTATCACCATCACTAGTAGTCCTTTTGAATCACTGTTTAAATATTTATTCATCAACCATCAACCAATCAGTAAACAGCTGCCATAGCTTCTAACCATTAAATCCATACATGATCCATTAATATTCATAGATTATCCACTATATAACTATCCGTAGGCTATCCATTAACTATCCGTAGATTATCCATTAACTATCCAGAAAGATTATCCATATGTTGTTTATGGGCTTATTAGGTAAACCAACAATGATCAATCAACTTTAATCATCATCATCAGTACCCTTTATGAATCTTTAGTATCCCTTATTTCATCCATCATTGGCCAATCAGTAACCACTCATCAAGCATAAATTAGCCACTAACTAGTAATCAGTTCATCTGATAATTGGTCATTGATCAACCATTAATGAACCATTCTTGACCCCATTGAACCCCTATAAGCTATCTTTAACCATCAACCATCAATGGACCATCAACCATGAATCAACCATTAAGTAAGTCTTTGGCCATTTTAACCCCACAAATCAACCATTAACCATTCTTGACCCCATTGAACCCCTATAAACCAACCATTACTACGGATCTTTAACCAATCAGCGACCATTAACCCATCCATGCCGCTGCCGAGGCCACCTGGCTCCAACTTTGTCGAGATCTCATTGCGCTGAGGAGAGCTGGTCCCGAGCGGCCGTGAGGGGTCCGAAGTCGAGTCCGCTCAGGTTCCCTTGACCTGGGGGTTCTTGACCTCATACAGTAAGAAACCTTTGACTATAGGCAATTGATCAACCTAGTATCAATCTTAGTATTCCCTTGTCCTGGGAGGTTCTTAACCCAACATTAGTATACTAGGGGTTCCCTAGTCTTAACCTAATACTGGTTTGATAATACTTTAATACTGGGGAATACTCACCAATAATGATTGAGCAAGTAGTACATGGTGGTTTCTTTAACGCGGGGCACCCCAAGATTATGGGTGATTTATTACCTTAAATGACTCTGAAGGCTGATTTGGCTGATTTTGAGAAAGCACCAATTTGGTTAGCCAAAGCTGAGCAAGGATCGTGCAGCTACTATCCAACATATGATAGCTGAACTTTGGCTAAGAACGTGCCTATGCTTATCCTAGAATCATGGCTACCATGAACTTGCGTGTATCTAAATGACCAATGCTAATCTTAGCCACCATGGTTTACATGCACGTCAGTACTGTGCCCAGTATGGAACATTGCTTAATGGGCGGTCGATGGTGATGAATGATGGCTGAAAAGGGTTTGATGACCATTTGTTGGTTTCAATCATTATGACAACGATGAAATGTTTATGTCCTACCCTCGGTGCCTTTATGTTTGCGCTCAGCATTTCTTGTTGAAACTGCCAGTTGCTGGTTGCTTCTGTGGTGGCCCACAGCTCATGGGCAAGAAGTGTAGTTGTGCTTCCTGAAAAAGCCCCTGGAATCGCTTCAAGAAAGACTCACCAGAGACGTAGACACCAGAAATCGCATCTATGGCTGTTTCTCAAGTCAAACCCCAGTTATCATCCCGGTTAAAGAACCATTTATACAATAGTAAACCGCATTTTTTGAGAAACCACCAGCTCTATTCCTCGAGTCATAGGCCACCCCTGCTGAATCATCCAATATTTATCATTCATGATAGTAATTTTTGTAGTATATCGATACAATCAACTATCATGTAGTGTAATTACCCAATATGGTAATTCATGAGGGGACTGGATAGTAATAAACCCATATGGGTGTTTCTCATCTTTGTTCACTCAACCATCATTAGTTGACTATCACTTTGTCATTCATCAACCATTAAGGGACCATGAAAATCAATCATTAATTATTAATGAACCAATGATCAACCATTTCTAGTAATAAATCAACTATCTTAGGGGGTTCCCTATTCTTGTTGGTGATCATTCTCTATTGTTAACCATTATTCGCCACTCTAAACCGACCATTTTGAGAAACCACCATGGAGATCTACCAGTGACACAACTGGTTGCTTCGCCACCTGCGAGTGCCGAGCCTTCCAATGGCCACATGGTCCGGCCAATGATCAACCATTTCTAGTAATAAATCAACTATCTTAGGGGGGTTCCCTATTCCAAGAAACCACCATATTTGTTCACCAGCACTGGTTGTCCTCCCATGCAAGTGTGACCTGTGCCTTGCTGGTGACCGCAGCAGGACGGGTAAGGCCGGACATCGTCCCACCTCTGAGCTGGGTCCTGGCTCGCCGCTGCAAGGGGATGGCGTGCGCCTTCCGGGGGTGGCGGGCTATGGATGGTGGGAGGCGGCCATGAAAGCTTGGCTGGTTGGAACCAGTAACAAGGGTTATTACCAGGGGATAGTGACCAACAACAACAGGGGATAATCACCAACAATAACAGATTAACATGGGTTAACAAGGGTTAACAAGAGTTAGAACCATGAACAAGGGTTTTTTATAGGAAGCAATAGGGGATAATAAGCAACAATGATGGTTAAACAAGGGTTTTATAGGGTTTTTTTGTAAGGGGTATAACCAGTAACAAGGGTTAACAACGGGCGATAATAACCAACAGTAATGGTGAAAACTACTAGTTGGATCTAGTTATAACCATTAACAATAACTGGTTCATAGTGGTTGATAGGGGATAATGGTTCACAGGGGATACTATGGGATAATGGTTAGCATGTGATGCTTATAAATTGTCGTTGGGTTAATAACTGGGGAGAATAACCAACAATACAGGGGATAATCACCAACGACTAGAATATCCTAAGGTACCTTACAGTATTTGGTTTAGTTTTATATGTTTGTTTAGGGATGATAGTGGTGAGTGGTAGAGGCATAATAGCCATCAACAAGGCCAATATGGTGAAAACCGACCTAGCCAGGACTGAGGACCCCCCAAAGAATTGTTGGTTGATTACAACAAATGGGGGTTTCTCAAAATAGGGAGCCCCAAGAATGGCTGGTTTATTGCTATAAATGACTATTAATGGATGATTTGGGGGTACCCCTATTTTGAGAACCCCCCAAATGCTTAAGATTGGATGATTGAGCGTACCCCTATTTTGAGAGACAAGCACATGCAGCATTTTGCAGCATCAGACTTTTGTAGCTTGTCATAGGATTCTAGCGGATGATCATGCATTGATTGCCTCCAGTCACGATTTTTGGTGGCTACCGTTGGTTGGAGATGATGAAAATCTACCAGCGCTCGATGCCGGATATGAAAACGTGAAGTCTTTCAGCTGTTCGATCACCAGCTCCCATTGAGTTGTGAGTTTGCACGGCTGTAGTAACTTTTACCCTTTGGTAGACATGGAAGTTGAAAAGAAACAATCACCATAGTGGAAAACTGTGGAAAACCCAGCGATCTACATGGTTTATGTTCTTTTTGGAGGAGATGTGCATCCCGCGAGGTACATGTTTTCCTGGAGCATGGAGGGATCCTGGCATACCTCCGCTGGTTCGAGGCCGAGGTCCGCACAAATTCAGCGGCGCAGTGGCTGATGTCCATCCGGGTTCCATCCAGGATGTTCACCGTTTCTTCATTTGCCGTTGGGTGGTTTCATTCGATGCATTGGTCAATAGCAGGAGTAACCAGCAATAATCCATATCAGCCACAGGGTATTGGATCCCTGTACCCAGCACCTGCAAATATTGCCACTTGTGCTTTTATCGTTTTCCCCTATGTGGTTTGTTTGTATTTTCACCGGCCACAGAAGGGGCAAGCTAGAATTTGTCGACCACGGGCATATGAACAAGGCCAAGGTGGTTCTCTCTATGCCGCCGGCGGCAAAGGGATCGAAGGCACACAAATCAGCCACTAGGCTGGGCACAACGAGCTACCTGTTGAGGGGCACGGCCCCGCCCCCTGTCGAGGGGGCTCCGGCGGAGCCGGAAAGGTCATCCACTTGGCATTTTGCTCGCGGCGCATGAAAGACAGTGGTGCGGCGCCAACCATGGCACTTCAACAGAGTGAGCGGATATATGATGGGAATAAGTGTTGATAAGTTGGTTAGTATCTAAAGTATCATAATTACATGAGAATAATTGTATTTTAAAAATTGTATACAACGAAATTTGAAAAATTGTATCTAAAGTTGGTTTTGGTTGGTAATAGTTGGTTATACCTGGTGGTAGTTGGCTATAGTTCCTTTCAGCTGGGGGTAAGTTGGTGAGTCTGTGGCTTAGAATACCAATAACCTACAACCAATATGACAACAACCAATATCTTCCGGATAGTTTGAGTGCCCCAAGGTGGCCACATGTGTTTAGACATCCTCACATGTTAGAACCAGAGAAACAAACAGTCTATACCACTTTATTGTAGATTACCAAATACTTTACCCATGGGTATGGGGATATCCATCATTTGCCCATGTTCTACCTCTACTAGTTCACCTGCCACTTAACTACCAGTTCAGGTAAGGCCCGGGAAGGCACTCAGGGCCCGTTACTGGACATCCCCAATTCCAACGGCCCCATCCCCTCCCCAAGCCCACCAGGACAGTCGCGAGAGGCGCCACTGCCGAGCACGCTGCTTTGGCGAATGCCTTCAGGTGGTTATCGGACAGCTGGCAGGTGGGAAATAAATGGTTCATCAATGAATATAGTGATCCTGGAGTAGATAGAATCTCAGATTGGACTATCCCCAATTGGTAAATGGTTTCAATATGAACATGGAGGATATTCTATCTACTCCAGGATGGTTATAATTACTGATTGTGAATCTATGGTCGACTTTCATGAATGTAGGTAACCAGGGCGTGAAATTACCCTTGTGACCGGTGGCCCTTTTATGGATCAAGGGCCCTTGAGCTTCAGGCTAGCAAAAGGTTGTGCTCGGCAGCCCAACTAGTTTGATATTGATAGAGTAATCAATGATTTATTAATGGTTAGGTAATGGTGGATCATTGCTTCATTCATGGTTGATTGATAGTGAATTGGTGGCAAATCAATGCTATATCAATGCTTATTCAAAGAGCTTAGTCATAGGGAGTAGTGACGGTTCAGGCATGGCTAATTATGCTGATGAATCTAACTGGTTGATCAATGGCTCATTGATGGCTCATTAACGGTTCACCCTGGTTGATAGTGGTTACCTGTCGGGAATCATAGTTAACAACCATAGAGGTAGATAATGGAAATTACATTGATAAGCTATGTAAAAGTGGTTGGGTAACTAAATAGTGTGGCATACTTGGCTCAATGCCCCGGTACTGACCCCAATACAGTACGCCAATGTTGGTTCTACTATGGCTGTGGGTCAAAACCCCGTAGCCCGGGTTCCCCTACTATAAACCATTGTTTTCCCTATTAGTTGGTTGCTTAATATTGACCCATAGCCATATACGTTGTGACTAGCAGGTACAGACATTTCTTGTGTCGTATTAGATTTGTCAACGGGTTTGGCGGTAAGCTACTATGAATTTCATAGATCAGTGCCAAGCCTTTGGTAAACGAATATAGGAATGGATGATCCGCCATGTGTCGTATATATATATATATACATATATTATATACATATATTTGTATATATATATATTACTCACCCATTGGAAATGGCAAATTTCTATTGCTATGGTAAACTACCAGAGTGTAAACCGCGTAAAGCTGAAAAACATTTAACAAAGAGCAAACCGCAAACGCAGGAAACACACTGGTTGCACCCCCATCACTATCACCATGAAATGAACAATCAATGCCATGGGGTGCGCTACACTTAAACACTACTCACTTATCAAAGAAATACCTGCTTACCATTCGATAATCTCACCAATACTCCATCCGTTTGTAACCATTACTAATACTCATCAACCATCTGTTTCAACCACAAATGATTTCAATATGTCAATCACTACGAAGGGTGATCCATCCCAAGTATCAGCCACACCTGTGGGTGATTTCCACGCTACTAGCCAACTAATCATTGTTTGATAGTTGTCACCCATAGCTACTAAATGCTACTAATCAGCACCAACCACAATGATGGTGGAAATCAATCAGTGGTGTGATAGCCTACTAGCTACTAATTTCCCATTGCATAGCTGCTAACATTTGCCAACCTGGTTCCTACGCTTTCATCACTACTGTAGTCACTGGGCTCATCGTTCCCAAACACTAGTAGCTAAATTTCCATGGCTCCTGGAATACATGCTACCACCTGGCTATGGATTCCCCTGTACCCCTGGTTCCCCCATCATTGACCGGCTTGTTTTCTCGATGAAATTCTTGGTGAATTTCTCCCCGTTCAGTTTGCTGGTTGATCAATAGTGACCCATAGCCACCACTGTGGCTACTGGGTTCATCATTCCCAAACATGAGTAGCTACTGCTACTGTACTGGGCTCATCACCGACCTTTGAGTTCCAGCTGCTGCTCTGAGATTTGGCCTTGGTTGTGGTCAACTGGCGTAACCAGAGCTTCGAGAGCTACACCTTCGGGGTGCGCGCGGGGCGTGGTGAAGCTGGGGTGTTAACGAGGCTGAGTTCCATGGTTAGCAATTAACAAGGCTTAGTTACATGGTTGATGATTCATTAATAATGGTTGTCAATTGGGATTGGTTTGCAGGTTGATTGCGATGAATCATTGACAATCTTGAAAATGATTCTGGTCGACACTGTTAGATCATGTTGACTATAGCAACGATGGATAGGGATTACTACGACGAGTCACGCTTGGTAACCGTTGTCAATGACGAATTTGTTCAACGGTAAAACAGGTTTGAGACCAGTGTTGACAATGGTTGGTCAGTGACCGTGAATTACCACTGACAGTTCAATATAATCAGCAGTGGGTGAACATGTTTTATGCTGATTCAGACTGGTTCATGTCGCTTTCCAAGCAAGAACGGTCAGCAAAAACAAGAGAGCAACTTGCCAGCCAGGATAGAAACATGGATGAGTACTGGTCTCAAAAGACGTGACGAGCTGCAAATCAAATCTTTAGTGGTACCAGGCAGAATTGATTGTGTCCCAAGAATCATCAGGGCTTTGTTGGTTTAGGGGTATCCAAGCATGTATTGGCACGAGTGTATACCCTTTGTCGTGCTGGGTGATGGATAAACGGATGATTGTTTATGTTCAATAAACATGATTGGGGTTTTTGGATATTGTCCAGAGAACGAACTCAATTATATGGGTATTTCTCAAAAAAGGAGACCCCCTGAATAATCCAATCGCAATCATGACTAATAAACCAACCATTCTTTCGGGTACCCCTTTTTTAAGAAACCACCATATGGTCCATCTGGTTTGTTGATACACGCATGACGTTGTTCTTCCAAACTCGCCGAGCTTTTGTGCCTGCCGCACATCAAGCTGAAATGGTTCCGAGGTGCCAGTTGTGAAATTGGTTGAATGGATGTTTAGAAACAATGTGGATAGCAATTTGAATATATATATATATAGTTCTGGATATAACGGTCATAAATGCAACGGAAGTTTAGATCGTAATTGAAATATACTTAAATGTGGATCTCCCTATCATTTTGATTGCAACATGTCAACAAGTTGCATTCGCAACAATGGAGCAAATCAATATGTCTAGATAGAAAGATTGATGTACTGTAAATTGACAAGATTGTAGCTCACAGCTGTAAATGCAATGACCATGGGTGGCTATGGCAAGCTCGTACACCTCACACCAATTTAGTGTATCGCTTACATTGATCATGACAACTACTACAGTATTGTTACATTTGTCTTCGTGTGCTGCTGCAAACTACTTCTGTTGCGGGTTTACATACACTTATGGCAATGGGTCAAAACCCTGTACCCCTGGTTCCCCTATCATTGACCATTGTTTTCCCTATAGTTTTGTTGGTTATATCCCCCATGAAATTGCTTGGTTAATAGTGACCCATAGCCTTATATCACCGTCAATTCACAACTTGCTAACAGCTCTGGCATCGCTGATCCGCTCAGGTGCCTCCTTCGAAGAACTGGTGCTTGGCATTGCCCCTCCGTCGCAGTGCATGGGATGGTGGAGTCTCAGAGCGTCCGGGCTGATGCAGTTTGTTGGTAGTGATTGGTTGTCAAGTATCATCACCTTGCAAGGTGTTGGTAGTGATTGGGATGATAGAGTTTTTACATCACCTTGCAAGCCATGCAGTGAGGATAAGATGACGGGGGGTTGAGACGAAAGGGCTCCTCTTTCAACTAGGGCTAAGAACAAGTTCATGCCAATAGATGGCGCACCAATGGAGGGCATTGAGACATACCAAAGGTAAAAGTAGTTTCCAAATGATGAATGATTTCTCTTACAACGACATATCCGATGATTGTGTCAATAATTACCTTACAAGTTATTACTTTAGAAAAAAAATGCCATTTGCTTTGCAGTAAATCCTGGGGTCCAAATGATCACCAGTAGTGACTAGCAAGTGACTTGGACTCCAACAAGTTACCAAGTGACTTGGACCCCAACAAGTTTAAGGCTTCAACCGCGCATAGGTCTGTTCCTCGAGTGGATGGCCCTCAAACCGATGTGGAGGCAACTCAGCCGGCGACTGTGGTGAAATAATCTGCTGTGACAGATTTCATGGTTCAAAATGGATAATTTTATGAATTATAGATGATTATCGATATTAATGGAAAAATTAAGGTTCAAAAATTGATAATTTCAAAATTATGAATTGATTTCATGGATATGATACTTGGATAATTGTATGAATTAGATAGATTGCAGTAGGGGATAGATGATTAGCAGGGATAGATGATTTTAGGGGATCATCAGGTGCTTAAGCATTTGTCATTGATTATTCATAAGTACTAACCTACTATTATCCCCTACCACTATTATTGATTATTATCCACTATTATTCTCCCCTATAGCTAACCACTAACCATATTGATCGATCAAAGCTCATGGACCGTCCCAATTCATCCTCGTTGTTGACCGTTCTTCGCCGACGCGCAGCCCAGCCATAGATCCATCTGAGTTCAGCTGTTTGGTTGCTGGTGCCAGTCGCATCACCGATCAGCGATCAACCAGGATGTTTGTTGGACCAAGGGATGAGTAGGATGAGGTCAAGCCAACTACTGGGCCCTGAGTTCTGCTCGGACTTGAGTATGTTTCAATGGTCCGATTGGTACACTCTGGTAAACTAACATGGCAATGGAAAATCCACCATAGATGGATGATTCCCCAGGGGTTTACCCATAAAATGGTGGATTTTCCATTGCCATGTTAGTTTACCAGAGGGTATAGCATTTTGCACATGAACAGAGTTGGAGATCTGTCATTTCAACACAGGCGCTTCTCTCATGACCGGCATGGTCGTAGGGGATTCCAGAAAATTTGCTCCTGGACGCCCGTGGTAAATCTTACCCAAACGAACAGGTCTATAACAAGCGTGTATCGATTTGATGCCCTCCAAACCAGCCATCAATATGCTGCAGCCTTTATGTTCAATGGAAAACTACTGTGATGAATGCTGCAGCAGATCAACTATGCCCTCAGTAGGCTGCGGATTCACAATCCGTAGCTTCTTGCAGTTGTGGAGCTATGCCATTGATGCACAGCCCCATTTCGTTTGTTGGTTGTTCTCTCCTTTAACTGGTGACGCGGGTGACGGCCACTCCTCTGACCGATGTGAGGGAGTCATCATGGCTGTCATCGGAAACGAATCTTGTGAGGGGGAATCCAAGCAAAACAGCCGGCTGTTTTGCACACATGGCGTCAGTGACTTATCAAGTGTTCATTGCCAAGGCCACGTAACAAGAGTCAATGACTGAACATGTGCAAGAATGACAATCAGGTCAAGCATGGTGACCAGTAATCTTTGCTTTTATTCGGTGATGTTGATGATCTAATCACCCAGATACCTTTAATCACTAATTACTGTAGTTATTATTGATATTGATATTGCTACCGGTCAATCACTCACAACTTGACCAGCATCTTTTGTTGATTGATCTGCGTGAGGATGAATAGCCATTCGGCTCAATTGAGAGTCAAATTGTGCTAAGTCATATTTTGTCCATTGGTTAACCAACTCAGTAATAGTTGTAAGGAATTTGGTGGTAACTATTGCAAATCAATACTGGTAGCTATTGCCAATCAATACTGTCCCAAACCATTTACCAATGAATATTGATTAATTAATCAATACTGCTGTTGCCGAAAATCGCTGGCAACCAAAATTCACCAATGGTTAATATACTACTCTGCTATTTGTACTAGTTTGTTTGCCAATATTAACCCATAGTATCCACTCATAACCACTTATCCATTGGCTATCAATTGCTCAATCAGCTACATTTGGAGGATCTACACTCTGGTAGTCCCCAAGCTAGAAGCTAAAAACCACCATTTTTCAAAGGTAATCCAGCTATGTTGACCTTGGAGTTGTGGTAATCCAGCAAGGCTTCAGCTCAGCAACCATCTCCTGTTTGGTGTCGCCAGGTGCATCAAAGACCTGCACACGACTTCCCCTGCTCCATCAATGTCCCAATCCAGGTGGGCCCCGGTGAGTCGCAGGCGATCCACACACATCCCTGGCTTGGCTCAGGTCCATGATTGGTTGGTGCTTGCTACACGGATCTGGCCCCATGTTGCCATGGTGGTACCCAGTAACCGCACCATGATTTTTGTTCATAGCTGTTGTTCATGGGAAAACTGCCGGTTTCAAGGGTACATCGTTGATGGACAAAGCCAAAAGATGAGGCAATGACAGTGGATGAAAGCTAATAGTTAATGATGATTGATGGACGGTTTATGTTTTTGATTGTTTGTTGATGGTTGCTCAATGATGGTTGAGAATGGTGGATTTCAGGGCATAGTCACGGACCATGTTTACATTCATTTCAGTGTGTATCCAGGAAATGGCAAATGCCATGAACTAGTACAAATCTAGAAGGGTTTACTATGCTGGTTGGTGGTTACAAACATTTCTTATTTTCCCTGGTAATTGTTCAACATAATGAATGGTTGGTTGGTTTGCGTATTTTTTCATGGCGGGGTAGTCGGGTAGTTCAACCACCAACCAGTAATGATCATTCTTAGCCATTAGAATCATTCTATTAAGCATTCTTACCATTATTCACCACTATCTATAGAGGTGGTTCAACCGCGAACCAGCTATGGTGAGTATGCTTGATCAGTATAGCAGGAGGGAGGATTCCTATGCTTTCCGCTTCCAGGTTTCCAGAGGGCATGATAACTCTGGTGTGAGCCCATGCGCGGTTCGACGTTTGCACAGATACACCGCATCTTCAAAGGTAGGGAGGTGCACCTGTAGGGGTATATCTCCACTAGATTTAAGCAATCTTCGAAGAGTTTAGTTAGAATAACAGAGGCTGGTGAGAGGGGTGGACAAGTTGTGGAAAAAAAAACAGGTGCAAGTACCAAACGATCAATAGACAGATGAAGCTGTTGATTGCGGCCTACCGACCTGTCCATAAACGGGGTGCTCAAGCGGTAGTCTGCAAGCTGCCGCTGCCATGCAAGCTATTACCCCTCGAGCAACGCAGTAATTAGGTGGTGCATGGTAGATTCAGCTCTTCATAAACTATGCCCAATCATTGAAAGAATTATTGAACATCAGTTAATTCATAAGTAGGTTAGGTGGTGAATGGTGTTTGACCATCAAAGTTTTACCCCAAAGTCACTGTTGCGGTTTCTCTATTAACAACAGTTACTGGATGGCTTATACCCACTAACTTAGGTTTTTAGTGTTTTTGGGATATGATTGATTTACCATATAACCACTAAAGATATATTTTTAGCAAGGGATCTATAAGCCACCAAGACCTGGTTGCATGATTCATTGATATGGCTATGGGTCAAGCAGTTAACCAACCAACAATTGGGGAGAATGACCAACCAATAATAAGGAAAACAATGGTTAATAGTAGGGGAACCACGGGGACTAAGGGTTTTGACTCACAGCCATATCAACCAGTACAACCAGTATTTCCATGAATCATGCAACCATCAACAGTTATCAACCATGGTTACCATGAATCATGCAACCATTAATAGTTATCAACCATGGTTATTTCAATGTCGGTAGAGCAATACCATCATCATATTGGTGTCAACCATGGTATACATCAATAAACTAACCATTATACCATGGTTGACTGTCCCGGTATAATCATTATTGCAATGGTAGTTGATAGGTATCAGATAAGCCTGGTCATGGATGTGGGGTTTCTTAAAGTAGGGGACCCTTAGAGCATCCTTTATTGACCACTTGTAGTAGTAAACCAACCATTTGTTGGGGTTCCCTATGGCTTGAGAAACCACCATATAGTTGGTATATCCCCTATTACTGTTGATTCTCATCCCCTATCCAAGAGCGACTGAAAACCAACCATTCGTTGATTAACCCCCATGTATCAACTATCAACTATCAACTGTCAACTGTAAACTATCAACTATTTCTAGTAGTATCAACTATGAACTAACATTATGCAATGGTTAGTTTTACCAACTATTTACCAACGTTGTTGATGGGTACCAACTATATAGAGTGAATAGTTGGCAACCAATGGCTAGTTTCACATTCACTATAAACCAAATATATTTACTGGTTGGTGGTTTCAAACGTTTTTTTTCTCCCTAGTAGTTATTTACAATTGGTTGATTCACTAATATGTTTCGTAGGGGTTCAAACCACCAACCAGTTTACCTCTATTCTAAACTAATGGCTACCCAGGATTAATAAACCCCTGGTTGATCAATAGGGGGTATCCCCTAAAAGCCGACTGGTTTTCCATCAAAATGGGAACCCCCCTAGTTAATCAACCAGGAGTTTAGCTTCATCCTGGGTAGCCATTACCAGTTTGGCTGTGAGTCAAAACCCTTAGTCCCCCTGGTTCCCCTACTATTAACCATTGTTTTCCTTATTATTGGTTGGTCATTATCCCCAATTGTTGGTTGTTTAATATTGACCCCTAGCCATGTATTGGTATATATCCCCTACTATTGTTGCTTATTATCCCCTATATTCCCCTATGATTAACCATTAACCATTGGTTAGTTGGTTGATTAATATTGACCCATAGCCGTTTACCTCTAATCTAAACTAATATAAGCACCTGGGAGGTCCCAACGATCCACAGATTTCTTTCCGATCGCAGGCGTATTCTGCCGTGGAGCCGCCACGAATTGCACGCGGCAAGAGATGAATGGCGCATTGCATGACCTGTTCAGTACTATGGTGAGTACTATGGTGAACAATGGTTGATGATAAACGTAGGTTGAATGAATCATAATGATGGTTGATGATAATGGACAAGAATGGATAACAATGGTTGTCGACAATGGTTGATAATGGATAATCATGGATCATCATGGTTGATAAGAATGGTCTCAGTAAATGTAGGTTTCTGTATGGTTAAGTATTGACAAATAATTAGGTGTGGTTGGCAATGGTAATTTCAAAACGATTCAGTATGGTTAAGAATGGTTACTGTAATAGTGAATGCACATGGATGATATTTGACAATAGGGCCATTGGTAATGCTGTAGAATGATTGATTTTGATGAATGATTCATTGCTGGTTGGCGATGCTAGAGTGCAAAGTTTTCACATAGTTTGCTATGAAATGGTGAAGGTTGTAGTAATGACAATAAATGGTTCATTAAGGACAGTTTTACTACGGGTCTTGCGCTTTCTCTTGGGTGTTTCACTATACTGCATAGTTGATGCTGCATAGTTGATATTGATCCTTGTTTGATGTTAAATAGTGACTAGTGATCAATGAACGATTGTGGCTGTGATAGTAGTGTATGTAGTGCTTCTCTGCTCATTGCAATACACTCTGGTAATCTGGAACTGGAATGTCCGCCGCTCATAGCTGGAACATTAGCAAACTAATCTGGTAAACTAATCTTGTAAACTAATCTGGTAAACTAATCACTCATTCTTGAAAACTTGGGATTTTTGGCTTTCACATTGGTTTGCCAGAGGGTGATGAGCAGCAGAGGGCGATTCGGAGCGAGGAAGGACGTCCCAGGGAAGCCGGCTCTCCTGTTACACCACTGAGTCAACGACATAAGGATATAGTTCACAGTGGTTGATATTGGTAAACAAGACAGGGATGAAGTCAACAACAGGAGGTTCACAATATTGATTCCCTTATGATTGCCACTTAGTTATCATACTGTCTTAGTTAATTACTCGCTAAAGCATTATTTTCGTGAATACCTCCTTTTCGACGAAGCGCCGATGGTATGAACCTCGATACACTAGTGAGCCTTGGGAATGGTGCAATCACAAGGACCCTATCAGTAGATGTTTGGAAATGCTTGGTGGTCATAGACTGGTTATTCATCATTGTCAACCATGATGAATCATTGTAAGCCCGCGTAAAACAATTATCAGATATCATTTCAAACCATTGTTAAGCAACCATGAGTCAAGCCATTGAGTCGCCATTGAATAAAGAATAGTGATGCCCTTGCGCGATGACCACAAACCAGTTTCAGTTCCTTGCCACGAGCCATGGGGGAGAACGAACTTTGGTTGGGGGAAGTGCTTGTGACCAACCAGGGATGGCCTATGGGTCAAGCAGTTGACCAACCAACTTTCATGGGGGATAACCTCCAGCAATGATAGGAAAAACAACGAAAACCCATAGCCTTACAAGCGATTTCTATGTTTACCCTATCATGCCCTATCATCAACCAGCATTGTTCATTGTTACAATAACCATTATCAACTGTGATTAATAATAAAGATCTTTGATTATACTAATGTCAATGAATCTATGAAGTAGCATCGACAAAGCCAATCAATAAAGCCAAATAAAAAAATGAGTTTTAAGGCCTCATGATCTCGGTACCACCGTGTCTTTTGTAGAATGTTTGGATCCACAAACATCATAAGATGGTGTTTCTTGATGCTGTTGTTCTATTTGGTCTATATACCAGTACGTATTTTCTGAGTACTTGTTGGTGATAATCTATCCCCTTCCCTACTATTCATGGATTATTTATGGGTCATGCAATCATTCGCCACAATTTTCCGTGTACAAGCTTTGGATTTGTTCTTGCTCTCAGCCCATGCTTCTTGATTACCACGCGGAGGGCGATCGATGTGACATGGCGAGCAGCCGTGATGGCTATGTGGAGCCAGCATCCGGTGACGGCGGTGACGCTGCCCAGTTGATTGAAATCAGCGTGTTCTGTTTGAATGGTGAAGGATGCATCGTCAGCCTGTGCCATTCCACATTGGGAAGGGAAGTGGTTCGGAAAGTTTCAAGGCAACTGCCGAAGAGAGGTGCAAAGCCCACTCTCCACTATGGTTCTTCTCCCTTACTATTGCACCAAACATTGCAAGAACAAGGTATCACTGGTAAAACTGCAACAATGTCATGCACATACGTCCCTACTGATTTGCTTGCTGCACGGAGATTTGTCCAGGGATTGAACGTCCACGAGGAAGAGGTCATACTGGAGGGTGTGACACAGATCGCAGGTACACAATTCACTAGTTGCCTGCGCCATCTTCCCGAGACCCTCAAAGCCTTGGCTCTTGGCGATGATATAAGTCCTCCCCTAGATCGACTTATTTTGCCAAGCAACCTGCAAACTTTGACATTTGGCCATCGTTTTGAGCAGAGCCTGGATCGGGTCACGTTGCCGAGCAACCTGCAAACTTTGATTTTCGGAAAATGCTTCAATCAGAGCCTGGATGGGGTCACCTTGCCGAACAACCTGCAAACTTTGACATTCGGCAATAGTTTCAACCGGAGACTGGATCGGGTCACCTTGCCAAGCAACCTGCAAACTTTGACGTTTGGCAATGGTTTCAACCAGAGCCTAGATCGGGTTGCATTGCCAACCGGCCTGCAAACTTTGACATTTGGCAATGGTTTCAACCAGAACCTGGATCAGGTCAACTTGCCGCCCAACCTGCAAACTTTGACATTTGGAATGTGTTTCAACCGGAGACTGGA
Source organism: Symbiodinium kawagutii (assembly GCA_009767595.1). Taxonomy (NCBI): domain Eukaryota; class Dinophyceae; order Suessiales; family Symbiodiniaceae; genus Symbiodinium; species Symbiodinium kawagutii. The sequence goes on from VSDK01014765.1 coordinate 289,885, forward strand.
TCGGGTCACCTTGCCAAGCAACCTGCAAACTTTGACACTTGGCGCTTGTTTCAACCAGAGCCTAGATCGGGTCACCTTGCCAAGCAGCCTTGAAACTTTGACTTTTGGCGATCGGTTCAATCAGAGGCTGCATCGGGTCACCTTGCCGAGCAACCTGCAAACTCTGATTTTCGGAAAATACTTCAATCAGAGCCTGGATCAGGTGACATTGCCGGGCAACCTTCAAAACTTGACATTTGGTAATTTCAATCGGAGACTGGATCAGGTCACCTTCCCGAACAACCTGCAAACTTTGACACTTGGCGCTGATTTCAATCAGAGCCTGGATCGGGTCCCCTTGCCGAACAACCTGCAAACTTTGACGTTTGGCTATCGGTTCAACCAGAGCTTTGATCTTGTCACCCTACCGAGAAACCTGCAAGTCCTGACATTTGGCTATTGTTTCAACCATAGCTTAGATCTGGTCACCTTGCCAAGCAACCTCCAAACTTTGACTTTCGGTGCTGGTTTTAATCAGAACCTGGATCAAGTGACCTTGCCGAGCAACCTGCAGACTTTGACTCTTGGATCCTGTCTCAATCAGAGCCTTGATGGGGTCTCCTTGCCAAGCAAACTCCGAACTTTGACTTTCGGCGCTGATTTTGATCAGAGCCTGGACCGGTTTATCTTGCCAAGCAACCTCCAAACTTTGACATTTGGCGATCGTTTTGAGCAGAGCCTGGATCGGGTCACGTTGCCGAGCAACCTGCAAACTTTGATTTTCGGAAAATGCTTCAATCAGAGCCTGGATGGGGTCACCTTGCCGAACAACCTGCAAACTTTGACATTTGGCGATTGTTTCAACCAGAGCCTGGATGGGGTCACCTTGCCGAGCAACCTGGAAACTTTGACATTTGGCTTTGATTTCAACCAGAGCCTGGATCGGGTCACCCTACCGAGAAACCTGCAAGTCCTGACATTTGGCTATTGTTTCAACCATAGCTTAGATCTGGTCACCTTGCCAAGCAACCTGCAAACTTTGACACTTGGCGCTTGTTTCAATCAGAGCTTAGATCTGGTCACATTGCCAAAAAGTGTTTGCACTTTACTTTGGAGAGACCGTTCCCCTTATTCTTTTCAAGGAAGATTTCAACCGTTGATGATCAGCACTCTGTGACGTGTTTTTCTTTGGCTCTTACGGCAGTGCGGTGACTTTTCAGCCGTGGCATTTCGTCGATATTTTGTGCAGAAAGAAGCCAGGGCAAAACGTGAAGCCTTGTTGGTTGCATTGCCAACGGCTTGGTGGTTCTGAAATTTGGGGAGCCCTAAAATCACCTGATCATCTAAAACAAACTATTTGGGATGACTTGGGGATGATTTGCGGGTCGCCTATTTTGAGGAACACCCACATTGGTAGTCATGGAAACGAACGTAGATTAAAAGCATTCCCAATTCCCATTGGCCGCTGTCATTCATTGTTGATAAATCTGGATAATCAATGATGATAATGATTGTCAATAATTATTGGTCAATCAACAACCAGATTATTGCGAACAGCAACCAACAACTAGGGACGATCATTGCAATTGTCGAGACAGATTCATAGTGTTCAATACTGGTGAATGATGTTTAGCCATTGTTGATAAAATCTGATCACGAATCAACGATGATTCTTTGAGATGAAGGGTAGTTGCTCATTCCAGTTTGTAGGTTGTAATGTTGACCTTGTGCGAGAGGCCCCTCTTCATCCTTGTTCATCCTTGTTCTAGTTGGGGTCCTGACCAGTATAAGTAGGAAGCATGAGGTCAGGCAGGATGGCCAAAACAATGAGGCACCTGGCCATCACTTAACTGGATATCTTTGCGCAGTACCTCGAGGTTGGTTGGTTCCCTAATGTGGTACCTCAAGGTTGGATCATGCTGCATTGTTAGAAACGCCTGCATGGACAACCCCCTAACATCCCCTAACAGTGATTCCATGTTGACATGAGCCGACAACTAACCATGAAATCTGAAACCCTCCTAAATCGACAAGTAAGTACTGACCATCAAGATCTTCATTTTGATTACTAGAATGTTGATAAATGGCTCGTCAAGAATGTTTAGAAGCAAAGAATGTTTGATAATCGACTGGGTACAGTGGGTACAGTAAACCAGTCTCTAGTCTTCACTGGATCTCTACTTGGATGTGCAGCTGGGGTTAGTTCACCATGGTTAGTTACGCCCTATAAGGTAGCTGAACTAAGCCCCTTACGAAACCATGGGACTTGTGACCACTGACCGGCTCGCCGTGGGGGTGCTAACCTCCAGCCGCGCCAGGTCATCTTGCTGCAGGAAAGCTGAGCGATGAATCCGGGACTGTGTAAAGATTCGTGGTGCTAAGATTAACAGGTTACTAGTGATGATACATATAATCATTAGTAATTAATATCATCACTAGGTAGTAATTATATCATTACTAGGTTACTAATGTTACTAATCACTGTTACTAGTGATGATATTAATCATATACAGTTACAATGATTACTAGTGATTAATAGTGATTACTAGTGATTAATAGTGATGATAGTGATTAACTAGTTACTAATGATTACTAGTGATTAATAGTGATGATATTAATCATATACAGTTACAATAACTTGGTTAATGATGAATAATAGTGATTATATGAATCATAATATACAGGTTATTAATAATGATTAATGATGGTTACAAGGTGGGCCCACTAAACGTTAGCTAACTTTGGTTATAACCAGTGTACCAGTTTTGGCAGATATTAATATGGTTAAATGGCTTGTTAATCAACTTATAACTAGGGGGCCCACCTTGTAGGCGGTCAATAGTGGTTGATAGTGGTGGATAGTGGTTGATAATATTTCTTACATCATCAAATTTCAACAATTTGGTGGTTCATTTGCCTTATCGAGGTAACTATAGGGTTCAAACTATTTGGTGGTAGTTTAGTTTTTCAACTATTTGGCGGTTACCTCCATTTTTTCAATAATTTGGTGTTTATCATTTTGTTAATTACTGGTTCATAGTGATCAACCATGGGGGATAATCAACAATAATAGCTTGATTTCAAGGATTCACTGCATTTGACTTGATTTCGTGTGTAATCCAGGCTTACGTAGAGTTTGCAGTTATCATAGATTGTATGAGATTGTAGTCAGTTTCCATTCGGATGCATTAGGGAAATCTTATCATAGCATTATTTACAGTTAATGATACATACCATCATTTGCTGTGAGTGTGTGATTGGCCGCGAGGTGAGGACCCAAGGTTGCAGGTTGGTCTACAACTCAAACACGGACAACATCGGACAACTCCAACGCACGGCTCTGACAGCACAGAGTGCGGCCTGGATTTGGTTCGTTCGGCCGATGTGTTGGACAGTACAATCTTACTGTCCAAGCATTACTCCATTGATTCTCCCAGTTCTTTGCAAAGTAATTCTGTAGAATATACTGAGCAAGTTCACGTGTTGAGTGCGTTGATGAACGTGTTGCATCAGTTGTTGTGAAGTTCTAAAGTTTGATGACAGACATATGTGATCCCGGACTCATTCCATCTGCCAACAACACGACCTGCTCGTGATTTGGGAGCTCTCTTTCCACGCTTCGTCCCAGTGGATGTTCAGTATTCTGACGGTAGTCCAATGCACACTTGCGTTGCCCGTGACCCCTGAAACACTTGGTTCCTTGGTCGAACATGTCACTTCCTCGGTTTTGGTACGTGGAATCTGAGAATTACCTCCCTGGTATGTCCGATGATCACTGCTGGTTTTCCTGGAAGACCTGGTCGGTTTGGCATGGCTGGGGGATGTTTGGGGAATGGATGATGGCCCATATCTGCTTGATTTGAGACGTCCAGCAACTGCAGAATCCCAATTGCTTCACTGCTGGTGTGAGAGCCTTAGGGGTACCGTGTGGTACTGTGGTGATGTCGCACTATTTTCCACTCACTTGGGACGGGAAGCATGGGTATACCCATGACATCATGCATCAACCAAACAGTGAACGAACAGAAAACCAACCATAGCCAATCGTCATCAAGAATTTACAGTATCCCAGAGGCCATGATCATAGCCAGTGTCAACTGTTCATGGACGCATTTGTGCCACGCGTAGTTGATTTCTTCACGACATTTACAGTATCCCAGAGGCCATGATCATAGCCAGTGTCAACTGTTCATGGACGCATTTGTGCCACGCGTAGTTGATTTCTTCCCGACGCTCAGATGGACAAAGATTGGTCGCGGGAGTTGCTGGGTTCCCTCAGCTGTTGGGGATCATTCAGGAATGAATGGGCAAGCTGGGAAGAAGCAGGTTTATAGCTAAAATCTAGCCGGTTTGAACCTATGATATAAAGGTAACTTAGCTTACGACAATGATTAACATTCTATAGGCCGACAATTGCCCTTGATAAGATGGCTTAGTATTCCAACATGTGACCCCACGTATGAGACCTCTATTTTCAAATGGGGGACTCAACATGTAGTTGGAGTTACAGTACTTGTGTTTTGGGGGATACGCTCACAACGCGGTGAAAACTGAGCCGGGGATTTATGAGATACAAGCTGGCTGATGATTGATTGCTTGTGTTGGCCTGGTGAAATATCATGAATTGTTCTTGGAGAGTGGATACCCCAAACCATCGAAATGTTTTCATTGTACGTTTTGTTTCTTTTCACCACAAGACAAGATATTTGGGAAACAAAACTTGTTTGATTATCATCCATTGCTGTTTCTGGTCACCTAGTTTTAAGGTCACCTCGGAATCAAGATAACCAGATAAGCATGCCACTGCACCACCTTAGACCATGCGCTGTGTTCATGCTTTGCACCCGCTGACAAGTTGTGCGCCCAGATCTCCAGGGTGCCAAATCAGATCTCGACCTTTGGTCGTGATGGATACGTTGAAGCCATGATTACGGTTGAATAGCTATGACCAGCTGCTTTCTACTGTTGTAGCAACTGGGGTTTAGGTTCATCATCTACCGTGACACGACATGTCAGCCATTTTGGTACCCTTAGGCATCGATGGATGCAAGGCGACACTGTTGATGCGCAACATTTCATCCTGGATGCGGTTTTTCAACCCAGGAACTCCCACATGGACGGACAAACGTCCGTCCTCGACTGAGCCATTGCTGAGCCATTGCTTACGAGCGGATGAAAAAGACTCAACATGCGACGCGGCCAGGTGTTGGTGCGAGTGATGGTGGCAAACTCACCTGGAAACTACTTGAACAAATCACCAATTTAGATAGGGGATAGACCAGCTATAAATGCTGAATTATTCACTTCCAAGGTCCGGCCAGAGTATACCGCTAGGAGATGCAGGTTATCATCCAACTTGGAATCTTCAGAGTCACCTTCGCGAAGGTTTATGAGCTGGATTTGGCATTATGGTCGACCAGTTTAACAGTCCTTTTTCCAGATTTTTCACATGGTTGATGCCTTACTAAGTCAGAATTCGCGTAGAACACCTCCATGTTACGATGTTTGTCAAGCGGTTGCTTTGTAGTTGCTAGACCTCAAGCTACATTGAGAATTCATAGCATGTCAACATTTATATCGCTGATTGATTCCGGCTATGTTGCTGTTATTGACCCCTGATTTGTTGCTGGTTGCGCGTAATGATCATCATTGTCGTCATCATCATCATCATCATCATGATCATCATCATCCTTTTTAACACGTATTTGAATGTCTAATATGTTTGAATATGTGTTCCTTGTTGGGTCAGGAGTTATGACGGCCGCTATATTAGTGGGTAAGACACAAGGTGGCAAGTCGTTGCTGGTCATTGTACCATGGGTCCCCAGAAAGGCCCCTAAAAAAGACAGGCTTTGACCCTCCAAACCATGGGCTACGGCATATCAAAATGATGGTTTTCAGGGCCACGAGTGGACATGATATTCCCATGAAATTTGATCAGATCCATGTTGTTTTATCATCAGTGATGCGATCAACCATATCAACATATCAATATCATCTCATTGTGGTGTCATAAGTGGATATTCTCCCACTATGGGTTTATATTGGTCTTATCCAATCTTTATAGCCATTGTGGCAAAGCATCATTGTTCAGTCGTCATCGCCGTAGCCATCATTGTGGCCATTAGAAGCATCATTGTCTGCTGGATACCCCAATAATACGGAAAAACCCTGTACCCTTGATTCCCCCATCATTAGCCATTGTTTTCCCCATAGGTTGTTGGTTATTATCCTTTATTATTGGTTGGTTAACTGCTTGACCCAGTTCGCCATGACCATCACTGGCACCATTCCCCAGCCTCAGTTCGCCACGGGGCTCACCCCACGGCATCGCTGGGATCGCTGCCAGGCTCTTTGCGAAGACATCATCCGGAAGTCGATTTCCATCGACAACGTGGTGCAGATCATGATGACAGCGAAGGTCGGGGTGATCCCATCAGCGGGCGTGTGCTTGGCTGGGAGCGAGCGAGCTAAGCTTCGCCAGGGGTACAGTATGGTACAGTAGTCATATAGCCTTTTAAAGGGCCTTGGATCAGGGGAAGCTCAGGAGCTACTATGAGGGTTCTCACCAAATGCTAGTCAGTTTCATTCTCAACAATCATTGACCACTGTCATAACTGATTAAATGTGTTGATTATACTCATCATTACTGATGATGAGCTATGGTATTAATGGTAAGCAATGCTATTATTGGCTGTCAGCCATAATGACTTGCTATTCAAAATCACTACTTGCCATTGGTAAACACCATTGTTGACTACTGTAAACCAGTATTGCTTACCACTGGTAAGCACTTTTTGTAGGCGATACGAACCATTCTTGTCAACAATTGGCCAGTGCTAGCCAGCCTTTGTTACCATTGACCAACCCAAGAAAAAACACATTTTGGGGTATCCCATATGTTAGGAAATGCTGAAGTTTGTGTCAGTTGCTGGAGATGTTTGCCACTAGCTGAGGCCAGCAGACATCCCTGTTGGTTGGTGGTGGTTCCTGGTTCCCTGGCTGGTTCCAGCCTGGCTGCTTCCCTGGCTGGTTGTGGATTAGTCATGACATGACTCATGGCCATTTCTAGATCAAGAAATTTTGATCAGCACCCATGTCACCCCAACGATGAGGTTGATCAGCTGATAATTTCGATGGCGTTGATCTCACAGGAATACAACCGATCTCACAAGCAGGTATTACGCAACCGAAAAGAAATCTCAATAGGTGGCATGGAAACTGCTGAACTATCAACTTGTGGGTGCGTTCCACGTCAAAAGGGGAAGTGTTGCCTTCACTGTAAGTTGTTACAAGCAAAAGGGGACGGGGTGAAGTGATCTTGTGTATTTATGCGTTTGTTGGTTGGTCCATGTGGTTCCATGAGGGACCACGACCCAGATAATTTAACCATATTTTCACAATTGCATGACTATTCCCGGCTGTTCCCTTGGGCGTGAAAGCTGTGCTGTGAAGATGTGTATGTTTATATTTGATAGTATATCAGTGATATCCATCATATGTTGTCAAATTTACACATGTATTGTAACAAGTACATACCTGCATGATATATTTACATATCTGATCATAGTTGTAGCTGAACATACAGCACACATGAACAGATCTGGTTGGTGGTTTCAAACATTTTTTCCCAAACGTAATGGTCAACAAATGGTTTGGTTGATTAATATTTTTCATAGGGGTGGTGCAACCACCAACCAGTAATGATCATTAATGATAGTTATCAATCACTCTAAGCATATGATTCACCATTCTTAAGCTGTATTAACCACTAGTTAGCCATGGGTTGAAACCACATTGGTTGCCAACCAATACGCACATCCGTCATGGCACGGGTGATGCGCATCACCACACTAACAACGCGCGTTGTCAAGGCCCATCGCGCCGATGGACTCAAAGACATTTGCATGGCCTGGGACCCCAGGGGTGGCTGAAGAGTCTCCTAGCTACCCTTGATGGCTAGGGGTGGCTCATTTGGGAATTCAGATGGAGTATTGATATGGCTTTGGGTCAAAACTAACCAACCAATTCCATGGGGGATGATAACCAACAACAATAGGGAAACAATGGTTGATGATGGGGAACCAGGAGTATATGGTGGTTTCTCAAGTCATATGGTTGCCCCCAAATCATCCTCTTTTCTCCATTTGTAGCAATCAACCAACCATTTTTGGGGCGCCTTATTTTAAGAAACCACCATATGGGTGTTTCTCAAAATAGGGGATCCCCCAAATCATCCAACATTAGTCATTTGTAGCAATAAACCAACCATATATTGTTGATGATTCCCGCTCTGAAAGTGAAGACTCTTTGGATCGTGAAGTCAGACGCTAAAGACCTGCAGCCGAAACCCTGGCCGGCTGTGCAATAGATCAATCCATCCAGTGATCCTGAAACGACCCATTTATTTGCCCCCCATTTTGGGGACACCGGCATTTCAGCTGTCATGAACTCTGGGTTACCACTTGCGCCTCTCAAGATGATCAATTTCCTTTGCTAAAATGGGGTTCCTTCTTAATCACTCCATTGGTTGTTTATTTGTCCGGGATGCACAGGCAATCGGAGAGACATTTTGAGACCGAGATTACTGAGATTTGCCATTTGGGCTGGCGATTTTCCATGGCCCAGTGACTTTACCAGAGAGGTAGCCACCAAAAAGGCTTCAGCTGTAGGTTCATTGTATGGCAAATTACCTAGGATCATCATGCTCAGACCTTCGAAGTTCCTACTTTGAGGTGCATTTTTGATCATCCATTGCCGGTTGATTTTGCAAGGGCCGTTGTGCTTGTGGTTGGGTTGGCTGTTGCTTGGGTTGGTTGGGTTGGTTGGGTTGGTTGGATTGGTTGGGTTGGTTGGATTGGTTGGATTGGTTGGGTTGGTTGGGTTCCGTGTGGTTTGAGTTTTGTGTGGTTTCGGTTGGTTGGTTGGTTGGTTGGTTGGGCCCAACAACAACATCCCGTAACATCCCCAATTTCCTCACCCAGCACCAACGCCCTTGAGAGTTGCCATTCGTGCTCGAGGGCACCAAGGTTACCAGCACCATCACTTTTGGAAGCACCCAATACATACATATACATATAAATAAATAAAATAAATAAATAAATAAATATATATATATATATTATATACATGTACCTAATATACAAATATATAGATATGTAAATATTTATATGTCTAGATGTCTAACCCCTCATTGAAATTGACTACTGATCTTAAAGATCGGAACATTTTAGTAATCAATAAATGTTTAGTCAAACACTTCAGAATGTGTGAGCTAAACCAACCATGGTATTAACAGGAGAGCACCCACAGAGAACGTCATGCCCCAAACTTTTGAGTTGGTATTTCTTGTCAATGTTGAGTGTTTGTTGATTTGCATGTCATACTTTTGTTGTCTTAGTTGTTGTCTTGACGTTTCTTGCTCCCGTCGTTGCTGTTGACCCTCAACGACAAGAGCCCATAGCTCCTCAGCCGTGCCGTGCCACTGAGTGCCGCTCAGCTGTAGGATTTCATCATTACCAACGAAGAGAAGATCAAACCCACCACAGCTTTCCGCGAGCTCATCCAGGAGCTGCTGAAGCTGCCACCCGTGGTGTGGGTTCATTGGTTGTAGCGTGTAGCCTTGGCAACGGCATCCAGGTTTTTTGGTCCATGGCTAAGCTTGGCATGCCCCGAGGTGCCCTGGAAATGAAGCAGAATGAAGCGTCTGAATGGGGAACCAAGGATGATGTGACAGCATTTATGCCAATTCATCCACATGAAACGAGTCATTGTCATATATAGTACGGAACATTATAAACGACCATCAGTATCATCACCATCAACAGCGCTAGCATTATTGTCATCATTGGATAATGGTGTAATCGAAATCGCAACAGTAAGCATATCTTCTAGTCTATCATTCCAATATGCAGCAATCCCAGACATCATCATCATCACCATCATCACCATCATCATCATCATCACCATCATCATCATCATCATCACCATCATCATAATCATCATCATCATCATCAGCAGCATCACCATCATCACCATCATCACCATCATCACCATCATCATCATCATCACCATCATCATCATCATCCTCGTCGTCATCGTTGTCACAACTAATTTATGAAGCTGTTCAAGAATAAAGAGGATATTCAACCCAAGAACTGTCATGTCCGACCTTCTGGACCACTACTAGAGCTGTTGCATTCACTTCACTTCAATGCGTTTAGACTCGAAAAGCCACCTTGAGCCGCTGTAATTTGTAGCAACTTGCTGTTGTGTTGTAGTAGAAGGACTTGCACCTGGTCCCAATGTTTGATCCCTTTGAATTCCACGAGCATTTGGCAGGTGGCTAGTCACTGATCTCTTGGTATACTTAAGATTCCGTATGCTTCCAATTACCATGACTGGTCGGTGGTTTTGAACATTTTTTGTTTTTACTAGTTATTATTAACAATTGGTTGGTTGACTAATATATTTTTTGTCGGGGTGGGTCAACCACCAACCAGATGAAATAGCTGATAACCAGCTGGTTTCTACCAGCTGTTATAATTGGGGATGGTTACCTCTCGACTAAGGGAAGCCTGGAAGCCTGGTGGTCGACAGTCGCCTGAGGAGCCAACGCTCATGTATGAGCTACTCATGAGGCCAGGGATGGTCTCGCTGGAACTGGAGATCAATAGCTACCTACAGCTGGTCAATGAGAACAGGCTGATGAATTCACCACCAACCATATTAACTTCATTCTTCACCATTGAAAACACAGGTAAACCATAATAGACCATGATAAAAAAACATAGGTAAAACCAATGAAGAACTCTAGCCTAGTGACGAGTGAAACAAACACTTCATTCTTCACCACCAGTTACTTAACACGCTCTTGAAGCAATACTTGGTGAAACTGTTTAGCTGAATGCTCACTAGTTAGGTATTCACGAAAGTCAGGTGACATGGGGTGTCCATTCATCGTGGTGCCAGAGAGCTTATGTCACGTCTTCTCAGTTTTCTCTACTAAACATGATTATAGGCTAGGGCTGGGTTACCCCTGCTTTTCAAGAACATCGGAGTTGATGAGGAATTTATCCTTGCGGGTTTTTAACCCTTCTCAGCTACATGATGAAGCACTAGCAATTATCAGACATTCACTAACCTAGATTAGTCACGGATATTGGCACTTCTTGCCCTGTGTTACTTAATTTCCCTTATCAGTTTTTTGGAACCAGTAGTAGTGTATATGTAATTTACCCCTATGGCCCCCCAATCATCCATTACAAACCATTTATAGCAATAAAGCAGCCAGAACTTGGGGGTCCACCATTCTCAGAAACCCCCATCTCAGCCTTATCAGAAGCAATAGAAACCCACATGGGACTACCCTGGATACCAAGCTTCCTTTTGCTCGACTTTCAGGCGCAAACCCCCAAAGTGAAGGGCCAAGTTACGGCACGGGCGTCCAAAGTGCGCTGAGATCGGCCATAGTATCACCTACGAACGGTAGGTTGACCTAGACCAACTTTCCGAGATTAAAATTAATAAATATATAATTAGTAATAATAATAAATACCTAATTACTGGTTTCGAACATGTTCATTTATTTTCCTAAATATAATTATTAATAAATTATTAATTAATTAATATTTTCCAGAGGTATTGAAACTATCAACTAAATATATAAGGAAAAAAGAAACCCCCCCTAAAAAAAAATATTATTCCTATATTTAAATTTATCCTATAACCAAATATTAAAATTATTACCATTTATAATTATTTATATTATTTGGATATAAATACCTATTTAAAAATATATATTTTTTTAATTTTAATATATATATTATTTAAAATATATTTTTTAAAATATATTTAATTTAAATAAAAATAAATAATTTATATTATTTAATTATTTTATTTAAAAATAATTATTTAATTAAATAATTTATTAAATTAAAAAATATATATATTAAAAATTTAATTAATTATTTATTTAAATAATAAATTATAAAATAAAATATTTAATATTTTATAAATATTATTTTTATATATTTTAAAAAAAATAAAAATATTAAATATATATTAAAATAATAAATTTAAAAAAATATATTTAAATAATTAGAAATATATTTTAATAATTAAATATAATAAATTTTTAGATTATATTAAATTATTAAAATAAAAATATAATTTATAAAAATTTACTTAATTATAAATTTCCCCTAAATTTTGTCCCAGAACCAGCAGGTTTTATATCCTGCAGCCTCTGTACCCAAAGAAAGTCCCAAATAAAACGGACCTGGAAGACCCTGGGGGGAGTCGAACCCTTAATCATCAGAAAAGAAAAAAAAAAATCAAACTCCAATTTTTCTTTTTTTCAATTTTTTATTTCTCAGCCATAAACCTCCCCTCAAGATTGTTCCCGGCTCCAGAACCAGCAAGTTTTATATCTTGCAGCCTCTGCACCCGAAGAAAATTCCAAATAGAACGGAATTGGAAGATCTTGGGGGGAGATGTCAGTCGGCAGACATGTAACTAGCTGTGCCGATCATTGGTTTCTCCTGGCACGTCATTATACATGTCAGTTTATTATACAGCATATTAATATGTCAGTTGGCAGTGTGAAGTACACTAACATTTACTTAAATATACCCAAACATGGCAGTGAACCACCTGAGCCAAAGCAGTAGGTTTACTTAAACATGCCCAAAGATGGCAGTAAACCACCTGAGCCAAAGCATTAGGTTTACTTAAACATGCCCAAATATGGAAGTGAACTACCTGAGTTAAAGCATTTGCTTTACCTAGCAGGTCATTGTACATGTCAGTTTGTCAAACAGCATATCAACATGTCAGTCGGCAGAAACGTGCAGTGCTTGCAGTAAAGACCCTTCAATCAGGGTGATTGCCCGGCCATCCGGAAAATAATTTTGCCCAGATACGGTCCGCCTAAGATGGAAAAAAAAACAAAAAAAAGGCCCCGACCTTTCTGTAGAGCCCCGCCGTAAACCCCTCCAGTCTGTCACGTCAATATTCTTTCTGACATTCTTTCTGACATTCTTTTTGACATCTCTACTAATATATCTTCTGACATTCTCTCTGACATTCTTTCTGACATCTCTTCTGACATTTTTTCTGACATATCTTTGGACATTCTCTCTGACATCTCTTCTGATATTCTTTCTGACATATCTTTTGACATTCTCTCTGACATATCTTTTGACATTCTCTCTGACATAACTTTCTGACATATCTTTTGACATTCTTTCTGATATATCTTCTGACATTCTCTCTGACATTCTTTCTGACATCTCTTCTGACATTCTTTCTGACATATCTTTTGACATTCTCTCTGACATAACTTTCTGACATATCTTTTGACATTCTTTCTGATATATCTTCTGACATTCTCTCTGACATTCTTTCTGACATCTCTTCTGCCATTCTCTTTGACATTCTTTCTGGCATATCTTTTAATATTCTCTCTGCTATCTCTTCTAACATTTTTTCTGACATATCTTTGGACATTCTCTCTGACATCTCTTCTGATATTCTTTCTGACATATCTTTTGACATTCTCTCTAACATATCTTTTGACATTCTCTCTAACATAACTTTCTGACATATCTTTTGACATTCTTTCTGATATATCTTCTGACATTCTCTCTGACATTCTTTCTGACATCTCTTCTGACATTCTTTCTGACATATCTTTTGACATTCTCTCTGACATAACTTTCTGACATATCTTTTGACATTCTTTCTGACATATCTTCTGACATTCTCTCTGACATTCTTTCTGACATCTCTTCTGACATTCTTTCTGACATATCTTATGACATTCTTTCTAACATATCTTTTGACATATCTTCTGACATTCTTTCTGACATTCTCTCTGACATTCTTTCTGACATTCTTTCTGACATTCTCTCTGACATTCTTTCTGGCATATCTTCTGACATTCTCTCTGATATTCTTTCTGATATTATCTCTGACATTTTTTCTGGCATATCTTCTGACATTCTCTCTGATATTCTTTCTGACATTCTTTCTGACATTCTTTTTGACATCTCTACTGATATATCTTCTGACATTCTCTCTGACATTCTTTCTGACATCTCTTCTGACATTCTTTCTGACATATCTTTTGACATTCTCTCTGACATTCTTTCTGACATATCTTCTGACATTCTCTCTGACAT